>JAHBCN010020284.1:0-15257 GCA_019359885.1 Listronotus oregonensis
GGGTATACCTACACACTCACACAGACATACAAGCACATACACAATGCTCTTATGTGAGAGATGAGAGTTCCGTGATCATTAAGACACTACTTATTTACTGTTTAATTTTTTCCATCACTAATTTTTCAACTTTCAATACGTACACATTCAGACATAAGAAAATCTATCTTCCAGTTAAGTTAACTATCTTAACTTTAACCTAGATATCCCGGACCTTATACTCGCATTCCAAAAAATAACAACTAAATAAATATATATCAAATTAAAAGGAGAAAAAAAACCCTGAAATGAATAAAGTGGTATAGAAATCCATTCATTCTGTACTAGTCTTACATTTAACAACAATTAAAATATTTTAAAAATGTATCAGCTAATTATTAAGAAACATTAATATGATTTTTTCAAAAACTAAATGATATCCTGTTACCATACATTTTGTAAAACTTTCCTTGCCTGTTTTTATTGTATGTTTTCTTTTGTTTTCCATATTTTACACCTGAGGAAGAAAATAAAATATTTTCAAAAAACTAAGAAGTTTTCACTTTAATTACCCCTCTCCTGGACCGATACCCGAAATTTAGTAACTTGTTGTATATATATATATATATATATATATATATATATATATATATATATATATATATATATATATATATATATATATATATATATATATATATATATATATATATATATATATATATATATATATATATATATATATATATATATATATATATATATATTATATATATATATATATATATATATATATATATATATATATATATAATCTATACGATATTAAACTTATAAACTTTGGTAACAAGTATTTTTTAAAAGCTTAAGAATTGGCAACTTTCGTGTTGATCTCTCATCTGTCGATTCATTTACTTATAAAATTAACTACGTTTTAAATGTTTTAGTTTACAAATTAAAAAAAATGTTTTTCCCGGTTAAAAATGTAAAAAACAATTGACAAAGCGCTAACCAGCAGAAGCGATTATGCTCATCAGCCGCAATATTTTTGCCCGTTTTTAAGTCGGAAAAATATGCCGATGTGTTATAAATTTACGACAACCATAGTGCAGGTGTATCAAAGAGTTTCAAAAACGAGATGAGTGCCACCGAAAAATCTAATTAAAGAAGTGCTGTTTTAAAACATAATAATAATTTGTGTTCTTAAAATAGATATTTATCTCCTTTTGTGAGCAATCGCAAAAATATCGAACAGAAAATATCGTAAATGACATTTAAGAAAACAAATTTTCAAAGCGCGACATTATACTGATGTCGTATGCCGCACGTAGTATTTGAGATTGGAATACAGACCACCTGATTTGACAACAATCTTCCTCAATACTATTTAGACCAATCACGTCGATATTCTGAGGTTAAGATAGTACCCAGTTCAGTAAATATATAAAAGGTTACATCTAATTCGGCAAGACACAGTTTGCATTTTCACTCTCCTTTTATATTCCGTAAACCACTGAATAGCTATAGGTATGGTTGTGGAGAAGAGGTCTTTTTGACCATCAGTCTTAGGGGAGACGATCTTGGTTCTTTGTATTTGTACCTCTTGAACCAATACCTAAAAAATCTTGCTACCTTATTTAGACCTCTCTCTGCTAAAGTCCGGTAAACAAAAAAATGCTTTCTTCTGGACTTGGGGCATCATGAAATAATATTTAAACACTAACGGCCCAGTGATGATCGCGTTGTTAAAGTTAGCAATGGACTTAACAATGTGTTAAAGTGTGAAAAATAAAAAAAAAACTTAAACGTAGCACATAATTTAGTTTGGAATTTCGCACAAAATATGAAAAAAATAGGTTTGGCACTCTAACAAGGTCATTTTATATATTTTCTTTAATAACAAGCAGTACCATAGATAGCTCAAATAACCAATACTGCACGTAAAAATTATTATATGTATATATGTGCTGTTTCTGAAATTAAAAACATTTTTTCATAGCGATGCAAAATGCTTAGATCAAGTTTTACTGCAGTGTGTGTGACTTGGATTTCGAACAAGGCATTGCATTGGGACGAATCGGAAATATACCAAAGCGGGTTTCTAACGGTTTTTTTAGTACCACTTTTTTCGAAAAATAAAGCAAATATTGTGTCTACTCTAGATGTAATACTACCCGAATTTATTAATAAAATGTAATAGGCAGGAATTGTATTAAAAAATCTGTTAAAAAAACAATTTTAAAAAGCTTTTGTAGTATAAGTCAATAAAATGAGATATAGTTTATTTCAGCTAAGATTTGAATTTAAAGCCGTTATAATTAATCATGGCGGACTATGATGTGTCATTATCTAGTTACTAGATATTTTCTTTGTTCAGGGTCGAATTAAGGTTTACTTGATTAAAATATCTTGTCACGTCCAAATTTTTTTATTACATAGTCGACAATATGTTGTTCTTTGCTTAATGAAAAAATGGTGTTACACCAATTATTATGAATAAAATTGTTTTGACTCTGCGGCTAAAGTATAGATTTTCCGCCTTCTTATAGTCTTAAGTTATTTTTAGGCCAATATTGGAGTAGCCTAAACCCCAGAAACAGATTTAAGGCACCAACCCAAGCAACTAGGGTTGCCACCTGTAAAGTAAGGACATTAAAGAAACGTGTGTCTGGGTAGGTGGGGGAGGAAGAGACAGGTTAGATGTAAAATTAAATAAAAAATTTGTGACTAAGTATAATATGGTTTATTTTTTATCAAAGACAAAGACAAAAAATTTATTAATGTTAGACACCCAGGTTTGAGTACAATTTGCAAATATGATAAATAATAACAAGGAAAACATAGGTTGTTTTGGCTGGACCGAGTTCTTCATTTTGCATATAGTTTTTAAGAAATTGTCTTCTTAATGAAGATACATGTGGTTTTTTCATCAATGCTCGGCGATTATTATCCGGTCTATAAGAAAAGCTCATACTTTTTAATAGTCTATAAAGACTTGTTTGACTGCCATCATATAGCTGCTTGTCACGAAGACGATTGTGTAGCGTTGGTAATGTCACTTGTAATTCTAAAAAACAACACATAATTATATCGTTAACTTAATGCAATAAAAATATAACACAACACTAAAGTGTACGGAAACATAAAGAAAACAAATTTTACATTTTTGTAGATTTCTAAAATTTTGGTATTAGCTGGAAGAATAGACCAAAGAGAACTTGGTCCATTTCCTTTACATAAATGTCTGAATGTTTTTCTTGGGACAACTATCTTTTTCTGTTCAGAGGTGTTACAAACATAAAAAGCAATATTTAAACCTAAGGTGGTATTGTATATGCATTCGTGATTCGAACCAGATCTTACGTAATTTAATGCCTTATCCATTAATCTATTCAGGCGTTGTAAACCTACTTTCGAAAATGGAATATGAACGGCAAAAGAGAGTCTCGGTAATTGTCTAGAAAGTGGCCGCTCAATTTTGACCAAATTTGGCATACGGGGGTTTTGGGGCGCTGATCACGAATCTGAAAAATAGGCGGAAACGTTTCGTTTTCGAGATATCCATCATCAAACTTGAAAGTCAAACTAACCTCATTTACACTATATTCCCCCTTCTTTTTGTACCAATTCTTGATTTTTACACTAAAGTGGCACACAATATTTTATAAACAATTTTTTAAAAACTTTTTTTTTTTTATTTTACACCTTTTCTTCATTAAATTGCCAAGTATCACTTTCAAACGGGGCGGCCATGTTGTATATTTTGTATACCTGGTTGCAGCGTTTGAAAGTGAATTTTTACAATTAAATGAAAAATAGGTACAAAATAAATATAAAAACAAGTTTTCAAAAAGTTTTTATTAACTATTGTGTTCCAATTCAGTGTAAAAAATCAAGAATTCTGTACAAAAAGAAGGAGGATTAGTTTTAATGAGGTTAGTTTGATTTTCAACTTTGATGACGGATTTTGAAAACGAAACGTTTCCGCCAAAAAAGGTACCCCCGTATATCAAATTTGGTCAAAATCGGAGTTGCGGCCACTTTCTAGACAATTACCAGAGTCTCGCCCTATCCACACCTTGCATTTAGATTGGTTGAGCTAAAGTCTATAAAAATTTACCCATACAATTTAACATAAAAATGTTATTTTTAAAATGAATAATGTTTTAATGGCATTTCGTATTATAAGTATAATTTACCTGAAGAGGTCTTAAATCACAGTGTTTTACAAAATAGTTAAAAACATTTTTTACAAATTCTTGGGCCAATTTGTTACCATGTTGAAGATTATATGATGATTCCTAAAAAAATACCCATATTAATGTTTAAACCAAAAAACAGTACCTGTAATATAACACTTAAGCAGCAAATGGTTTGCTAAGTTTTTAAAAATCATAATTATAAACATAGTGATTAATCTAGCAGTACTCTAACTTTCACTGTACCGCAGATCAATAAATATAAATTTAAAATGTTATTTAAAATTACCAATTTCCCGTCAACACTCCCTTTGGAAGTACAGGGGATACAGGAATCATGCTCATCCACTACTGATTCCTAAAAATATAAAGAATAAAATTAAAAAACTGTTTCTGCATGTTGATAAATATTACTTACTTTTTCAGAAATAAATAATTTCTGTTGAATAAAATAAAGTTCAATACCATGTATAATGTTCAACACTATATATAAATAATCAAGAAACACTAAATAACTCGAAAACTATCAAAAAAACACTAAAACAGGCTAAATATTCCAAAGAATGAAGCAAAATTGGCATCAGCTGTTAACACGTCAACATCTGAAACAGAAAATAAAAATCGAACAATCCGGCCCCGTTTAAGTGAACAGTACCAAGTAAACTAACTGATGGTTTATATCGCCCTTTAACAGTTCACATGTATTAAAAAAAGAGGCAGATATAATCGTGTTTTAGATTATTTATTTTTAATTGCCGGTTGGTTTCCTGGTCTGGTAACTTTTATATTTTGAAAACCTAAAAAAACGGTTGGCATTTGTGACAGAAGTAACGGCTTTAAATTCAAATCTTAGCTGAAATAAACTATATCTATTGTTCTGCCTGTTTAAAAAAAACACATATTTAAAATAACTTTGTAAGAGTGCCAAACCTATTTTGTATATATTTTAAGCAAGGTAGTTATTTTGTACTATATGCTTAATTTTTTAATCTTGGGACAGTCCACGAAGGCTGATGCCTAAGTACTAACGTACCGTTGGTGTCTTCAGTGTGGTAAGAGGGAGTTTGTTCACAAGGGACTTAAATTTTTGGAGATCGGGAGGAGAAGGAAAAACTTCTGCGGGCAGCAGGTTCCATAGTCTTGACACTCTAGGCATGAAGGAACGAAGAAAGCGGGAAGTTCGGGGCCTCTCTAACTGAACTGTATAAGGATGCCTAGAAGTTGCACTACGTGTTGCTCTGTTGGGAGATGCCAGAGAAGGAATTATACTGGCCAACTCCTCTGAGCAGAAGCCGTGAAAATACCTAGAAAAGCGACAGATCCCTACAGCTCGACGGTGGGCAAGAAGAGGAAGCTTTCTGTGAGCGTTGGATCATTAATAAGACGAATGGCTCTTCTTTGAATGGAGTCCAGAATGCTAAGTGTTGTAGGGGACGCCATTCCCCAGACATGAGAACAATATTCTAAAAGGGTCTGATTTGGGATACATACAGAGTGTACAGATTGGAAGAAGAGAAATATTTTCTGGCTCGGAAGAGAAATCCAATCTTTTTTGAAGCTGCCGAAGCTATGGATAAAATGTGTTTGTGCCAGTTGAGGTTATTCTCAAAAGTAACGCCGACAAGATTAAACGACTCTTTGTTCTGCAGAACTTGGCCGCTCATATGTAAGGGATGAGCATTTGCAGACTTTTTCGCGACAGTGAACATGACTGTGTTTTCGTAGCATTAAACTGAACAAGATTTTTGGCGCCCCAATCCAAGATAAGTTTGAGGTCTTGTGAAAGAGATATCTGCATTGACCTGCGCTTGTTTTCGAAATCAGGATTACACGGTGGCTTAAGAAATTGAATACTAGAGTGGAGGGTACTATCGTCAGCAAAACTATGAATGGGATTGATTGTGGAAGAGAGAAGATCGTTAATGTGTAGAAGAAACAGCACTGAGCCCTGGGGCACCCCAGCATTAATTTGGTAGAAGCTGGAGGAATGACCATCTACACTAACTGATATACGTCGATTAGAAAGGAAACTGGAAAGCCAAGAGCAAAGCTTAGGTGGAAGACCGTAAGACGGAAGTTTGTTAAGAAGCCCATCATGCCAGACCTGATCGAAAGCTTTTGATATGTCAAGAGCAACGATCTGGGATTCACCAAGAAACTCAAGGGACTTGTTCCAGTTGTGTGAGACAAAGGAAAGAAGATCAGCTGTGGATCTACTGTGACGAAATCCATATTGTCTATCATGTAAGATCTTATGTTTTTCCAGATACTTTAAGATTTGGGAATTAATGAATTTTTCCATTACTTTGCAAACAACTGAAGGAAGAGAGATATAGGTCTGTAGTTGGAAGGGAGACTTTAATATCCTTTTTTGGGGACAGGTTGCACACGTGCAGCTTTCCAACTCTCAGGGAAAATGCCCGTGTCGTAAGAGATTCGAAAAGGCGAGTTAAGATGGGTGCAAGCTCGGGGGCACATTTTTTTAAGACGATTGCTGGTATGCCATCTAGCCCAGACGATTTTTTAGTATTAAGAGAAGAAAGAATACGCTTAATCTGTTTAACTTTAAAAATTATATCGGACATTTTATGAGAATCAGGGACAACTGTTGGAAGGGGAAGATTAATAGGAGGATCAAGCGTAGAATTGGCAGCAAATTGTTTGGCAAATAGTTCGGCTTTTCCTTTGGAGGTAGAGACAATTCCATCTTCAGAGTTTAGGGGTGGAAAAGAATTTGTGCCAAAGTTCTGAATAATATTTTTGGCAAAGGACCAGAAAGCTTTACTGCCATTTGAGCAAGAGAGAACTTTATCTTTTATTCGATTGTTAAAACGGTCTTTTGCTTGCTAATTGGTTTTAAACGCAAAATCCCAAACTATTTTTTTTTGACAGATAGTTAACATTTAAATAGTAATGCCCTGTTGCCAAAATTATTTATTTTTACCTCTTTGTTTAATTTAACACATTGTTAAGGCCATTGCTTACTTTAACAACGCGTTCATCACTCGGCTGTCGCTCTGCTAAATGCCTTGTTTAAGAATAAGTTTTATTTGCTTGCGACGTTAAAAATAAACAAAAAATCGAACATTAAACAAAGTGTAAAACTGATAAAATAAAAACAATTTATATAAAATGTAATTTAACTTCCTTCTCTTGCTGCTCTTTGGATTTCTATGTCACTTATTATTGCTATAATTTTTATAGTGCATGCAGTTCTAGCTTCCCAGACTTAACCAAATATACTAATACAACATAAAACAAAATTGTCTTCACGACAGACGCATTCACTATAATAACTCATGAAAAACTATAAAAACGTTAAAACTTCCATATCAAAGATCACATATCTTTTAAACGAATACGCGGAACCGAGAATTTATATATCAAAAATATGATACCGGCCACTACGTGAGATGGAAGAATATGTTCCAATTACTGCGAACACAGATTTTGAAAAATTTATTATTGCTCGTATTTTTTTTAAATATTTTTATTTTTAGGAAGCGGTCGTCTGTCGCGGGAACGTGTGACCGAGATGGTGCTTGAAGATAAAGCTGGTATTTGACCGACAATGACGAATGGATAGACGAGTTCAGAGTTATTTAATGGTTTTTATTTTTCAGAGAAATAAGGATCTATTTATAATAGGGTTAATATCGATACTGAAATTTATTAATATTAAATAAATATATAAATATTAGATCTCCTAACATTATAATAGATAACTCTGTAATTCCATACAAAAATAACATTAAATATCTTGGTATCATTTTTAATCAGCACTTAAAATGGGATAAACACATAGAATTCATAATTAATAAAGCTAGAAAAATGATTAACGTCATAAAGTCTTTTAGCACAGTTTGGTGGGGTGCTGATCCCAACACCCTTCACATAGCCTTCAATGGATTGGTCAAATCACATATAGATCAGGGCTCTATATTTATTATACCCACGAGCAAAAAAAATCTAAATAAACTTAATAAAATTTTCCATCAAGGTCTCAGATTAATAACAGGATGCATGAAGTCTACCCCATTAATGCTTTACTCGCTGAAACTGCAGAAATAAACTTAGATCACAGAAGGTTACTCATTGCTACCAAATTTCTATTGAAAATATTTAATTTTAAAACCATCCACCTCAAAATTTTAGAAACATTAAATACATACACAAATAGTACTCACAACTATTGGAGAAACAAGAGTTCTCCATTGTTAATACAGGCATTAAAACTTATTCGCCCTATCAAATATTATACATATAAATAACTCTCACCTTGCTTTGAACTAGATTACATAAATCAAATTCAGGAAATTAAAATTTTGTCATTAAATCTTAATAAAAATCTTTTAGATAACAATAAAAATTTTTAGCAGAAACTAATAAACTTAAAGATCAATTTACTTTTATTTATACTGATGCATCTAAATCTCTAAATAAAACTGGATTTGGGGTCCACATTCCCAAAATTCAATATAACTTCTCTAGCAAACTTCCCAATGATATAAACATTTGCACTGCTGAAATAGTAGCAATAAATAAGGCTGTTACAGTTTGCTTAGAAAAAAACATAACTTCTGCTATAATTTTTAGTGATTCACAAAATGCCATCAATAAAATTAAAACATCACAAATCAGTAAAGATAGTGACTATATCTGTTTACTTACCAGAAGATGTATAGTGGATTGTCTCAATAATGGGTTTAATCTAATCTTATCATGGATACCGAGTCATTCAAAAATCACAGGAAATGAGGAGGCAGACAAACTAGCCAATATAGAGAGAAATCTAACTATTCCTATGCAACTAAAATTAGATAAAAATGAAATTATCCCAGTTTTAATTAAAAAAATTCAAGATAAATTTAAAGAAACCTGGCAAAAAGATTTTGTAAATAAGGGTAAATGGTATAAAAATATTCAAAGTAAATTCCCTACTAAAATTTGGTATCATAATATGACATATGTAGATAGAAGACATCTAACTACCATAATTAGAATGAGAACTGGTCATTGCCTAACCAAAAACCATTTGTATAAATTAGGTATTAGTGATAATCCTTACTGTGAATGTGGCCAAACTGATGATCTCGACCATATTTTTTTTGAATGCCCCATCAACTCAATTCCTGGTGTTAATCTTTATTATGAGTTCATTAAAAATGGTTTAGTAACTCCGTTTAGCATTCGAAATATTCTTTCAAATATTATTCTTAAATTCATTAAAATTATACTGAAGTTTCTAAATTACAATAAAATTAAATTATAATATATCCTTCTTTATTGTTTTTATTACCTGGGTGCTATATTCCGAGGCAACTTTCGGTTGCGTAATGCTCCTCCGTTGCCCGGGAGCGAGAAGAGTTTTGTCCTTTGTTGTGCTATCTGTTAACTAACATTTCATACACCAATTCATTTATATAAAAAAAAACAAAACATACAAAACATTTCTATATATCACCATACTACTGATGCATTCTTCGACCTACAGGGAGTCTCGAGCTCGTCATCCTGATGTCGTCCCTAATGTGCTGTCGAATGGCGCTGAAAGCAAAAAAGTGGCAGCCAACGCCATAAGAATAAAAGAAAAAGAAATATTAGATCTGTATTAATTAATTACATATTAACCTTCTTAAGTACAAGTACAGGGTGTCCCAAATTTAAGCCTCGTTATTGAGGTCTTGGAAACTTAAAGATATACGATGCTGGTTAAACGGAGGCAAAGTTGCGCAATTTGATGCTGATCAAAATGCCAAAAGTTTAAAATTTTAAAATACTTCTGAAGACTTTTGAAAAAAATTGAATATTTGCGATTTCCTTTTTATTTTTTTGACTCTATTTGAAGCATTGTAGTAATGAGGATGCATGAAGTCTACCCCCAAAAATAAATCTGATATACTCATTGCTACGTTTTCTGATTAACAAGACAGTGTTATTAGATTTACACACCGACGTTTTGTCTTTGAGCTGCCATCATTAACTTGATTTTTTAATACTGCATGAATTTTGTATAACTGCTTTTAAGAGTTGCCAAGGTCCCAAAACCAATAATATATCGCACTTATTTAAAAATTTATATAAATGGCAATTTCCATAAGAAATCATTTGTTAGAAAGCGACAGAGAATGGATTTTGAACAAATCATAAATTTCACATATTCTTTGTATTTTTTTGTGTCGTCAAATTTTCAACTTGAAGGTTAGTTTCTAAGCAACCATCATTAACTTCATTTTTTAAAATACGGGCTTGGATTTTTTATCAGTTTTTAAAAGCTTCTGATATGCCAAAACGAATGATGTATCGCGTTTTTTCGAGAAAAATAATTTAAATGATTTCCTGGTAAGATCTTACCAAAAATCTATTCTCGGTCTCTCTCTCTAACACATGATTTTTTATGCCAGTAATCTGAATTTTTCGAAAAAGTGCCAATACATCATTAGTTTTGGAACATTGAAGCTTTTAAAATACGTAATAAAAAATCTAGATCCATATTTACGGAAACAAAGCTGCTGATGGCAACTCAAAGACAAAACGTCGATGTGTAAATCTAATAACACTATCTTGTAGAAGAGAAAAGGGCACAAAAAAAGTGAAATTTATTCTGTTATATCTAGTTAAATAGAGTCATAAAAATATAAATAAAATCGCAAATATTCGTTTGTTTTTAAGTCTTTAGAAGTATTCGATGTTTTTAAACTTTTAGGGTGGCATTTTGATCAGCATTAAATCGTGCAACTTTGCCTCTTTTTATCCGACCTCCTATCTCTTCTAGTTTCCGAGATCCCATTGATGAGGTTCGAATTTGAGACACCCTGTACAGTTGTATTTATAAAAAGGCGTACATGTATTAAAAGGAGAGGAAACCCACCTTATTTTTACATAAAATTGGCTTATGTAGCTGATTTTAAAGGTTTATTTAGATGTCATAGGTCATCAAAGAAGTGAAACATAGGCGTACACTTTATTTTTAAAAAATTCTGGTGGTAATCTTTAACAAATATTGATCTTTTTAGTAAAAAATTAAAAGGCCACGTCAGCTCTCTAAAATTAAAAATGATTAAATAGTATTCAAATATAAAAAAGGATAGTCAATTTTGGGCAACATAAAAAATTAGGTAATTTACTGACAAAAATATTTTAGTGACAAAAACATTTTAAAACAAATACTAGCTTCTTTTGTAAATAGGTGGGGCTGGATATAATATAAATGGGCCTGGATTTTGTTGGAATAAGAGGAAATGTTCAATATCTAGAATTATTAAACATTTTAAAACATAATGCTTTCATCTACTGACAAGTTTATTTAAACAAAACATTTACACATTGACAGGATAATTCTTTTATATAACTGCTTAAATAAAATTTGAATATCGTCAAAATATTTTAATTTTTATATAATATATATAAATATATATATATAATATATATATATATATATATATATATATATATAAAAATATATATAAAAATATATATAAAAATATATTTTATATATATATATATATTTATATTTAAATATTTAATATTAATTAAATATTTTAATTAAATTAATATAATAAAAAATTTAATTAAATATTTTAAAAATATAAAATATTATTATAGCTATATATATTTAATTATTTATTAAAATATATATATATATATTTATGCATCGTACCTTAACAAATTATAAAATTTCGGGGAGCAAATAATTTCGGGCTATCCACGGGTCGGGTCTTATATTAATTAAAGTGGGGGTAGTCCTATGGTGCATTTTTTTAAATGGAATTTCTATATTTTTTTTGTATATTTAGGTACCTTTGGGCCATTTATATTCCTCTAAAATTTTTTAACATTGTTTATAATTTCAAAAAAAAAAAAATATAAAAAAATGTTTTGACATTAAATATTAAATAGAAAATAAAAATAGTGCTTGATTAATAAAACTAAACAAGAAACTTATTAATTAATAATTATTATATCATTTTTGGTTATTAATTAATATAAAATTATTTAAACTCTTCAAATTTAAAAAGCATCTTTATTTTTCTTGTTTTAAATAAGAGCCCCTATATTTTTAGTCGTTAGATGCAGAATTAAAAAAACATTTTTCTAATTTTAATCTATCAAATTCACACATAAAAGTTATTTGTTGAAAATTCATTTTGGCATCTATTTCTGATAGTAATATCACTGGATAAAAATGGTAGGTGGCTACTTAAAACAATTTATTGACATTAGAGTTTCCTAATAACGTTAATTATTACTAGAAATTGGTTAAAGTTACATAAATGTTAGCCAAAATTAAAAATTACGTTTATTTAACATTTAAAGGTTTTTCTTAAATTAATTTAATTTAATTAATAAATATTAATAATTTACTCGAATTTTATAATACGTCAAAATAAGATTGTGTAAGTTAAATAAACTCCAATAAAATAAATTGTTTTTCATAGCCACCTATCATTTTTATTCATGGTATTACTATTAAAATAGATGCCAAAATGAGTTTTCAACGAATAACTTTTAATGTGTTAGAAATTTCAATAGGGTTATAATTAGAAAAATGTTTGTTTTTAAATTCTTCATCTAACGACCTAAAAATATACAGAGGCTCACATTTAAAATAAGAAAAATAAAGTGCTTTCAAATTTAAAAAGTTTGACACTAAATTTTGGACACCCTGTACAGTTCGAATTAACCAAACATAACCTAAGCGACTGATATTACGTTACTTGATAAGTTCTTTGTTTAGTTCTATTAATCAAGAACTATTGGTATTTTTATTCATTTTTAAATTCAATGGTGCAAAACAGTTTTTTGTTATATTTATATTTTTTTTTGAAATTACTAAACCGATGATGACAAAATTTTAGAGGAATATAAATGACCACAAGGTACCTAAATATACAAAAAAATACAGAGCATTCCATTTAAAAAAATGCACCATCGTAACGTCACACTTTTTTGTGACGCCCTGTATAACCAAAATTATTTTCCTGAAATGCACGGTGGGTTAAAGGTAACGTCTGCAAAATATGAAAATTTTACAGTGAATAATAAATGAGCTACATAAGACGGGAGGTGAGCTGCAGGACCCTGTATATTTATGCCAAACGTTAGTGCTTAAAATTTTTTATGTTTTACCTATCTATTATTGATCTATAATACCTTAGAAACGGAATATGTTATGATAGCAATAATACCTGCTATCACACCTAGGGCATTATAAGGGGGCATTATGATAATGCCCGCTTATAACCTAATGCGCTAATATGGAAATTTTATTGCTTATCCAATTTTATTTCTCTACAATAAAGATCAAGTTTATACAAAAAATAATTTTTCTTTAAACAATACTAAAAATTAAACTTTATTTCCAAAATAAAAATTACAATTTTGAAATGTCCGAAAATGTAGCTGATCCCACTATAGTGGTCGGTGTTTTTTGTGATGGTAGCAGCGGTGGTAGCACTAACGCTATTTTGTATAGAAGAACAGTCCATTAAAGAATTTTCAATAGTCGATACGAATTAACCTCGGAATTAACTGAATTGGCAATCATTTTGGCTACTTTGTTTTTGGATGAAATACTTTTTCTATATATCCTTCAGCTACTGAAGAGCTTTTCCATTCCCATGTTGTTTTAGCGTTTCAAACGAAGCACCTGCCTCAACAAGTAAAGTTGACGATGTGCGACGCAAACAGTGGCCGGTGTAAGCTTCTGCATTATCCAGTTTTAAAAATTTTGCGATCAATGTTGGGACGCTTCCTTGGTATTTTTTCCAATGGGTTGTACTGTACATCGACCTTTCTATAGGTAAGAAAGAATCTTCGCTCCTTTATTCCAGCTGGTCTTAATGTTGTGTACTTTTTTATTAAATTTAAAGCGCCTAAATCTTCTTCAATGATAGTAAAACTTTTTGAAGTTGAAGTTTTAGTTTCTGGTACCTTTATAACCAAGACTGTTCCTCTATCTTCAATGTCATCAATGGTCATTTTGACCAACTCATCTCGTCTTAAACCTCCAAAAACACCCATTACCAATATGACTTTGTGTACCAAGTAGATATCATCAGGAGCCTTCTTAATAAATTTTAATATTTGTTCTCCTTCCAAAACTTTAGACTTCTTCGGGACGTATCCTTTCGACTTAACTTTTAAAAAAGATATGAGACGATTGGTATTGCGAAATGTCTATATTTTCATAGACCATCAACGTAGACCTTAGGGTGGAATACTTGGTCCAGAGAGAGTTCGGACTGTATTTTTCCGACTAAAAATAATAAAGTTTGTTAAACATATGTATTAAAATAAAATCAATAACTTACCAGTTCCTGGAAATATGCCATTAAAACGTTTTCGGTTATTTGAAGAATTGCGTTTCGCATCTTTCCAAATACCAAATATGCCATACTCCCGATCATACTGTTGCCTTGATTTAACTGGCAAAAGATTTTCGGTCGCTTTTATGGCCTTTTCTCTTATATTTTGTGGAATTTCTTCCATTTTGAGCAAATCGTTAAATAAAAAATACCAACTGACTAACTGACAGAAACATCAAAGTCAAACTTAACACCAGTCATTATCTACTTACGTATACAGGTACAGGTGCAACTTATTTTTTATATTGCGAATAAATAATGTAATTAGTCATTGAAAAACTCTTTGGGTAAAACATAAAGCATTGTATGCACCACGGCTTTACTGATATATGCCCATCAGTAACTAGCCCTCGCCAGAGCCGGCTATTTCGACCTTCAGGGCATTATAGTCCCAGTAACGCCCTTGATACATAAATAGCTAAAAAACCTGTGAAATGTGATTACCTTCAACAAACAATAAGTTTTAGAAGCCAGTTTTACATAAAAATATGAAAGGGTATGTCTTTTTCTAATACTTGTACGCCCGTTTTATAAATGTTAGTATACAAATAAAGTCCGATTTATTAAGTTAAAAAGGCCACCAGCGTCATCAGCATGCGTTGTTCTCTCTCACTTGAAAATTATTCCCGTTCTCGTCGCTCTGTTCCAAATTTAACAACGTATGGGTGGAGCGTAGAGAGAGAAAGTTTTAAAGCGGAATCTTTTTGGGGAC
>JAHBCN010020285.1:0-15214 GCA_019359885.1 Listronotus oregonensis
TGGGTTCTCACCCTCTGGGGTGCTATTTACCCCGTTTAACCCTTCTACCGCTATCTGATCGGGGTCTTTTTGGTGTCCCTGGATAGGGGCAGGGGTACTGCCCACTATCGCATTTAGTCGATTGGGGGTACTCGTGTCATGTCCTGGGAAATCATTTTTGTTGCACGGGGCGGCAAAAGAACAGAACCCAGCGACTTTCGCCGTCGACGTTGTGCACGTCGTTTCAGAGTTCTGCCCTTTACCCCCGTGGCGCGAACGGCAGAATGAAATTTAACCCTATTGGTTACATGATCTTTAGCATTCGGGGCGGCATCCTTTCGGAGCCACCGTCGTGGTTGTTAAGCCCCCTTATGTATTTCCCCTGTTGCCCTTTCACCTGCAGGGGCGGCAACCTCTCGGCGCCATCGCGCGGGTGAAAGGGGAGTGCCCTTAGGGCTTATCTCCCTGCTCCCCGGTCCTTCATGAGGTCAAGTTGATTAATTAAGAGTTCGTACTTCGACATATTGGATTTGTTTATTAATATTATCAGTCACAAAATTAGCTTACAAGATTTACAAAGATAAATACTTAAATTTAAATTAGTATTTGCCACAAATAGACATTAGTATTACCCTCCTTTTAATATATAAAAGAAAAACGCTTATCTGAACACCAGGGTATAAAAAAAATATAAAGTTAGTAAAATAACTACCCCTATCTCGGAACACACCCTTAATTTCCCTCCAATAAAATAAAATAAAAGTTCGGGGCCAATCCCCGCGTTGCAAAAAAACGCCCTTCAAAAGGAAGGCCAAAATACGGGACGAAACCCGACCAAAATACAATTCTGGATTTGGTAAAAAAAATAAAGTACTGGCGAAACAGTACAAAAACCGGACGAAACCGTAAAACACCCAACCCAAGAATTAATAAAACCGGCCCTGGAAAAATGGTACCCCTGAACAAGAAAATACAAAAAGAAGAAAGAAATTAAAAATGCCCTGTTCCCCAAAAATAACAAAATTAACTTTTACTAACCCTGAATTAATATGAACAACCCCGGTAAAATTATTAACAGAAAAAGCAAATTAATTAACCCCGTGATATAAAATTAACCCCAATATTAAATAATTAAAAACGTGGCAAATAAAAAGAATTTAAAAGAAATTAACCCCAATTATGAAAGAGTAAGAAATATTATAAAAAGATTCTAAAAATAGCATCCGCTAGAAATATAAGGAGGCAAGCTCAAGGTCCTGCAGGCAGCTATTACTTTTCAGTATGCCAGCCTGTCTCACACTGCCGTTTACCCGCAACCGCGGTCATATTTAAGGCCAATTCACACATACGGTACTGGGCACCCACTGTGCACCGACTGTGTCGATTTGAACTAAATCGATCACCTGAAGTTTCCATTGAAAATGTATTGAATTACACTGTTTAATTCACACATGTAGGTCTAGGCACAGACTGTGCTCTGACTGTGTTGCTTCCGACCGCTCTGAAAGCGATTTCTCGAGGTTACGGTCCGACACGGTAGGAGCACGGTACGTGCTTAACCGCTCTAGTGAGAACTATTGGAAGGCGACCAGAGGGCGGCCGTCCTGTTTCGGCCAGCGCTCGTTCATTTTCGGGTGTCGCGATTTTGCCGCTGGTATTTCTCATCGCGGTTAGTCTAACCCTTTTTTATTCCGTGCGGTTAGTGTAAATTCATCGATGTTACGAGTAGGTCAAAAAATGCCTGTTAATGAAGAATTTTTGATAATTTATGTGCAAGATCATGAATGTTTATACAATTTACAAAATAAAGATTATGATAATAATCTAGTTAAAGATAATATATGGAAAGACATCGCAAATAAATTGAATTCAACACCCGAAGAATGTAAAAATAAATGGGCGTTGCTGCGCTCGTACTACAGAAGAACTCTGAGCCGGCGTAAAACAGTGAGTGGCCAAGCTGCAAAAAACATGAAAAAATGGAGGTTTGGAGATCAGATGGAATTTCTTAGAAGGCACATGCAAGAGCGACAGTAAGTATCTAAATTTTACGTAACATTTGAAAGTAGCAAAGTTTTCTTGTCGTTGAAAAAATCGGAAATTGGTACATGGCGAAATTAACGTTGTTTACATATGATTTATAAGTTTTTCTTTGTTAACGTATTGTGCTATGCCAACACACACACACACACACACACACACACAAACATTTTTCTTTTATATAAAAGTAGCTCTTTTATTTTAAAATAAATAATTAAAAATTTTACCACCCGTCTAGATAAAGGGGAGGGGTTAAATTTAAAATATGATATATATTGTTTTCTAGGTTTTTAGGATCAAAGAACCCAACATTACCATTAGTTTTTGATATAACATTATTTAACCGAGTAACCTATCCCTTTAAAAAAGTTAAATAATAAAAGTAATGTGGAAGTACTGATTCAATTTGCAGCGGTTTTACCGGGACTGATTTAAATAAAATTTAGTATTTAGAATTTAAACATAAATAAAAATCTTTTTGTTACAGAACCTGTTCTAATTTGGATGCGTCAGAGGAAACTGAAGCAGATGATGAAGTTGATGACAATCAGGATATCCCACAACCTCCTCCATCTCCCGCTTTAGTGGTCCCAACAATATCTTCGAAAAAGCGAAAGGCAAGTGAGGATACTCTACAACCATCTTCTCCCGCTTCGGTGGCCTCAACAGTATCTTCGAGAAAGCGAAAGGCAAGTGCTACCTCTACTCAGCCCGCTTTGGCTGATGCTTTGACAAATTTTATCCAAGTTAGAACACAATCCGTCGATTCTAACAATTACGTCACAATACCTTCACCAAAAAGAAAGCTAATGACTTTCTTTGAAGATATAACCGAAAGTATTCTAAAGTTCCCGGAGATAGATCAGGCGGAAATAAAACGAGATATATTTAACCTCGTGAACAGCAAAGAAATAGTTCTGTTTAGAAAAAAGCAATATATCCCACCATTGTTTTCTCCGAACTCCACAGATGGGGGACAGAAATGCGTGCAAAATCTTGCTTCTCCAGATACCGGCTATACAGATTCCCAACACCGTTCTCAGCCACTGCCGGGGTCCTTTAATCGAATTGAAGATGGGTATTCTCTAAACTTCATAGATGGAAGACGTCAATGGCTACAAAATCTTCCTTCTACAGATACCGGCTACACAGAGTTCGAATACCATCCTCCGTCACTGCCGAGGACCTCCAACCAAACTGAAGATAGATATTAGGAAACGTAAAAAATGTTTCAATTTTTTTTCTATTTTTTTAATCTGTTAAACATGAATTCCATTTACGTTATGAAACCAAAATATTTTAAGTTTTTTATTATGTTTGTAAAGTTGACGTATGTAGCTGTCTAAGAGTAAAACAGTTTTCTAATAAATATGTAATATTTATTAACCCAATATGCAATATTTCGATATGAACTACAAATAATATAAAACATATAAATAATACAAAATTACTCTGTATTTTGGTAGGGTATACCTCTTCTTACTACCTCCAACTGCCATGGTACCGCGCCTGTAGTGTTTAAATAATTACAGAATGTATTTCTTACACCTATAGCTACTTCACTTGAATTTCCGCCCAAACGACGGAGTCCCCTTAGTGGAAGTTGCTGTGAAGTAGAGCTTTGTTCTTCATATCCAGGCAGGCCTGATTTATTCTCAGATCTGTCATCTCGTAAGTAATTTTGTAAAATACATGCGGCCAAAATAATTTTATCAGCGTTTTCAGGATTCACTTGAAGTCTACCATACAAGATTCTGAATTTTTGAATCAGGATGCCAAATGCATTTTCAACCACACGTCGAGCCCTTGACAGTCTATAGTTAAATATTTTCTGGTTTTCATTATCTCGTGCTGTGCTTCCTGGATAAGGTCTTAATAGATTTTCTTTTAAAGGAAAAGCTTCATCTCCTAATATCACGAATGGCACAATATCATCTAAATTAGGTAATGTTCTTGGTCCCGGAACATGAAGATTATTTTTTTCCAATGATTTTCCTAGATTTGATTTTGAAAATTTACCTCCATCACTCGATTTGCCATAACCTCCAACATCAACAACAATGAATTTATAATTAGCGTCTACAAGTGCCATGAGAACAACAGAGAATGTCTTTTTGTAGTTGTAGAATAGAGATCCGCTATTTTTGGGAGCCTGGATTTGAACGTGCTTACCGTCAACTGCACCAATGCAGTTGGGAAATGGGAAACTGCCACATTGTCCAGAAGTCATCAGCTATTTTTTTCCATCGATCTTCTGTTGGCTCAGACATTTCTGTTCTTGACAGAACTCTCCATATTGCATCACAAGTGGAAACTACAATTGATTGTACTGTTGAAGGGGCAATTCTATAGTTCATTCCTAGACGGTACTGGGAAGTACCTGATGCTAAGTAACTGAAAATATATTAATTGTTTAAATACTTGTTATGCGTATTAATAATGAAAAACATACCTCAAAGTTAAAGCTAATCTTTCCTCTGCGGATATAGATCTTCTCCACTTTGTGTTCTGTTTTTGTATGTCTGGTTTTACAAGTTTCAGCAGATTGTCAAATTTCAAGAATGTCATGCGAAAGTATCGAACAAATTGTTCTGGATCATCTTTGAGTCGAGCAAATGGTGTGTGAAATTCTCCTTCTTCCTCCCTAGCTCTCCATAAACGATTAATCCAAATCTTCCTCTTTCTTTTTTTCACCTCTTCCGTTAATACTAGATACGCTCCGCATGCTATAACTACGTCCTCCTCTCTTCGATCCATGATACAAACTAACCAACTGTGGCACGTAATAACATGAATGGTGTGAATATGCACAACACAGCACAGTCGGTGCACGGTTACGACACAGTTGACGCACAGTACCGTATGTGTGAATCCGCCTTTATAGGATTCCGTGTCAACTGGTCTCAGTCCGAAACATCAGTCGTCAGTGAACCACCGCGCTCACTTCGAGTACGACAGCCGCACCACTGAAGATGGCCACCGTAGATGTGGCCGAAAGCTTTGGAATGAAAATTCCCAGACCACGGCCCACAAGCCCGGAAGATACCTCTAATAGAATTAAATAATCAGTTTTACGTCTTTTCTTTTAAAGAAGCATGAAAATTTTTAATGACTTTTTGGCAAAAAAACTGTAAGATATTTAAATCTTTTTTTTATTGTTATTTTTATTTAAAGCAGTATCTTTGGTTTATAATTGTATACACACATTTTAAAAAATTGCGGGCGAGGAATTATTACGCTTTATTTATTTATTTTTTTTTTTAATTTTTTTTGCGATCGAACAGTCACTGGTAATCTTCGGAAATATATCTACTAAAAGCAGCTGGTCGCTCAACAGTATGAATAAGAGTCCGAGGGAGAAAAAACATGCAGTATAATCCTTCTTTTTCGCTACAACGCGCTAATTGGTCAGTGAGAGGGGTATTCCGTTTTGCCCATCAACTAATCAGCATGTTGGAGCGATAGAAAAGGTTAAATTGTGATTTTTCTTTCAGCATAGCCATAGAAATTTCTTGGATCATTTCGGAATACGTGGCCACAGTTAGTTGGAGCTATTTGCCATATTTCTAACGAGTTTTTGTCGGTTAGTTAAAGAAATGTTCTTGGAAAAGCTGAGTTCTAAAAGAGGATACATATTTTTTATAGGGCTATTTAAAGAATCTTATGTACAATCAATACAATGTAGAAAAATAAAGATTAGAAAAGAGATGTTTGACTTTTCCTTATCTCTCTGCTGAAGATTCAACAATTTCCATACTCGTTAAGAAAATTGTTAAAAACGAAACGGAGTTTTTTTATATAATATTATCTTAAGAAGTAAATTTTCGTCTATTTAATTACATTGTAAATAAAGAAATTTGAAAATATCTCATATAGTTTATTTTTTATATATTTTTTAAATGTTAAGGTAGTTTATTTGTAACAATCGTAGATAAAATTATCGTTTTATAGTAAATAAGACCTAGTTTGCCCACAATTAATACCCTTAATCTCGGATGGACATTTTTTACCTTCGTTTTTTCCATGCTATCCTCGCCCAAGTTACTTATCTTTCTCTAACAAAAATAGATTGTTGAATAAGCTTAGGGTATACCAGGATGAATCATTTCATTATTTTTCTATTTTAGTTTAATTCGTGTTAGAGTAATTTAATGAAATTTAAATTTAATGTTCTAAATAATATCAAATATGCTTTACCAAAAGTTAACGGTTTACAATATGTAAAAATATTATTTTTGTAGAAGACTGTATGTATAACACATAAGGTCAGTACATTTTTTGTACTCACTTAATTCTAAAATATACCTCTTATAAGAGTAATTATGTAAAAAGAGTAAAAAAGTGTAGACTATTTTATAATAATAAATAGACCTATGCACACTTTTAAATCAATATGTTTTTAACAAAATAATCAAAAATTTAGTTTTTTTTTATTTTTTAATACTCTTATTTAAATTGCATTAGTAATATCAAAAAATCTTTTTTGAGATATTCTGAATTCAATGTATGATTTTTATACATGATAGATATTGACAATGTTAAGTATGCACAATTTTATTGTTAAAATCTTGTTTCGCATACCAAAAAAAAGTTTTCTTTTTCAATTAAGGAAAAGATGTTTTTATTAACATTATATTTCAAGGTCATTTAATTCTTAAAAAAACTGTTTTACGAGTGAACTATTTTGAAAAGTAAATTCTCGTCTATTTACTAGGAAGTAAATAAAGTTTAAAATACTTTATATGGTTTATCTTTTATATATTTTTTTAAATGTTAACAAATACATGATAAATATTTATTTTAATTTTATTTTCTGTGATAAAAATTAAAACATTTTTTGTTATAAAACAAACTATACTTACAAATCAGATTCAATTAAATTATTTTCTGCCAAGTGACGTGCATCAGCTCTAGGAGTATTAGTTACTCCCGATTCACCAACACCATCGATTTCTGAAATAATATAGAAATCAAAACTATTGACTGCATTGTATTTTATTTCTATGGATTATAAATATTATATTGAGATTTTTACAATGTAAGAACAAACTAGATAAGGAAGTGAAGTTAATCATAGGATACATATGGTATAATTGACCTCAAATACAATTGTTTTGAATAATAGTGTAATGAAATATAAGTAGTATCATAAACAAAACCATATTACTAAATTTATTTTTATAATCTCTCGTGATATAAAATTGAGCTTTTAGTACAGGTTTATCCCATGAAAACAAACCAGGTAGCTTTCTGATTATATCAGTACTCTAATTCCTAGGTCAATACATATATAATTCTTTGTATATATATTGATCTAAAATGATATATTTTTAATTTAAAAATATTTTTTCATGTTTAAATCAAAAAAAGATTCATCTACTATTCTATTATTATTTAACAAATTGATATGGATATTTCTTTACCCTTTAAATAACAAATTATGTTTTAAATAGTGTAACATTGTGTGACTAGTGGGGTCCGCATCATACGGGTTTTTTTATTTACTAAATTTATGGCTGATTTTATTGAAATTTTGATTTGAGAGTTTTTTGGACCGTAATAACGAATTTGTAATCAAGTTTTATAGCATCAATTAATTTTTTTCTTACATTTGCATAAGTGTATGCCAAAAACTTTGGTTAGTTTTAGTCGAGAGCTAGATACGGGTTCGTATTTAGACGTTTTCCAGATCTAATGTTAAATTTTTACAGAAGATGGTAGATATAATATATAATTATTACTGAACAAAATATAGGGTTTTTTTAATGTTAACAAATACATGATAAATATTTATTCTAACTCTATTTTCTATGATGAAAATTAAAACATTTATTGTTATAAAACAAACTATACTTACAAGTCAGATTCAATTAACTTATTTTCTGTCAAGTGACTTGCATCAGCACTAGGAGTATTAATTACTCCCGATTCACCAACACCATCGATTTCTGAAATAATATAGAAATCAAAATTATTGACTGCATTGTATTTTATTTCTATTGATTATAAATATTATATTGTGATTTTTACAATGTAAGAACAAACTAGATAAGGAAGTAAAGTTAATCATAGGATACATATGGTATAATTGACCTCAAATACAATTGTCTTGAATAATAGTGTAATGAAATATAAGTAGTATCATAAACAAAATCATATTACTAATTTTTTTTTTATAATCTCTTGTGATATAAATTTGAGCTTTTAGTACAGGTTTATCCCATGAAAAAAAAACAGGTAGCTTTTTGATTTTATCAGTACTTTAATTCCTAGATCAATACATATATAATTCTTTGTATATGCATTGATCTAAAATAATATATTTTTAATTTAAAAATATTTTTTCATGTTTAAATCAAAAAAATATTCGTCTACTATTCTATTATCATTTAACAAATAGATATGGGTATTTGTTTACCTTTTGAATAACAAATTATGTTTTAAATAGTGTAACATTGTGTGACTAGTGGGGTCCGCATCATACGGGTTTTTTTATTTACTGAATTTATGGCCGATTTTATTGAAATTTTGATGTGAGAGTTTTTTTGGACCGTGATAACGAATTTGTAATCAAGCTTTATAGCATCAATTAATTTTTTTCTTAATTTGCATAAGTGTATGCCAAAAACTTTGGTTAGTTTTAGCCAAGAGCTACATACGGGTTCGTATTTAGACCTTTCCTAGATCTAATGTTTAATTTTTACAGAAGATGGTAGATATAATATATAATTATTACTGAACAAAATTTCTTTAAAAAGTTTCTCCCTTAAATATCATATATCATATGTTTCCATTTAGATAAAATAAAATAGGATTTTACCTACAATAAAAATGTTTATATTTTTAAAATGCTATAATTTTGTCAAAAGCTGCTATTTTTTTAGTTATAATTATTTACTCGAACTTAACCTTAAAATTACATAAACTTTTTTAAAATTTCTCGTATTTAAAACTAATTATATTTAAAATGGAATATTTTATAGTAATGTATGTATTATTTTATAGAATAAATTTATTTTTACGTTTCATTAGTAATTATTTTTATTTAAAAGAGAATAACAAACATTTCCCGAAATAATTATTTAGTGTAATGAAAAATGAGTAGTAGATCTAGTTTGGTAAAAAGTAAAATTAAAAATTTTCTTATCCAGGTTATTTTGGGCAGTACTTAGATATGGAGTATAGTAAGTAGTTCCACCAATAAGTTGTTGTTATACAAGTCTGGGGACTAAAAAGGAATTCAAAGAGCAAAGTCAAAGAGTCAAAAAATATTTTTTTTCAATACAAAGTACCTTTACTTTTAATATTATTAAAAATTATTATAAAAAAAATTGGTTAGAATTAGTTTTCAAAAATTTAAAATTGTTTATTTGTATTAAAAAATAATATTTTATTAATTTAGAATTATTTTATGAAATTTAAGCAAATTTACATATTTGATTTTGTTGTAAACAAAATGTTATAAATAATGTTTTCAATGTAAATAAACATTTTTAAATATTCCAGTTTTTGAATATTCAAAAAGGAATTAGTGATTTAAAAAAAATCAATTTTTACTCAGCTCTGCTCTATATATTCAAAAATTAAACTCAATCATTTAATATACCATTGTGAACAAAAAATATTTTGATATTGGTATCTTAAACGGTCGTAACAGAATAATTGTTGTTAAGTTTGATTTGTTATAATTTTCCACACTGTCAATACCGTCAAATTTTAAAGGACTTTTTTTGTTTACAATAACATTTTATGTTGTTGAATGTAACTTTTAAATATACAGGATATGTCATAAAGTTTTGATTTTGTTTTTGAAATTTGGACATGTAGGATTAATTCGTTAGGATTAAAAACTCTTTATTCCAAATTTTTAGTATGTATTGAAAGAATCATTATTAATGTGAATAAAATCTCGTTAATTTTTTAAATTTTTTTTTTTTTAAGAAAGTTTACTCGCAACAGCTGTGGACAAAATTATCGTTTTATAGTAGGTAAAAATTGGCTGGTTTACAAATCAAACCGAAATTGAGATGAACTTTTTTTTTATATTTGTTTTTTTTTTCATGCTATTTGCGTTAAATTTGTATTTGATAAAAATTGATTGTTGAACGGATTGGGACTATTACCAGTACGGATTTTTTTTTCTTTTTTGTTTAATTTGTGAGGCAGTATCTTAAATGGAGAGAGAGAAAATCGAATATGCTTTATTTAAAGTTTTGAATGTTTGAAAATATTATTATCCTAGAAGACTACACAAAATATATAAAGTTTTATGTTCATTTTCTTAATTTTATTAATTTTAAATAAATCATAATAAATTGTTTATTTATGTAATATATACAAGAAGTATCTTAAAAATATAATAATTAAAATTTAAAATTTTCTTTAGTATTTATTTTAAAATGTTACTTATTTTTTACTACAAATAATATAATATAATATATGTTTAATCTTTTAATTTTAACATTAAAAAAATAAATCACTTATACTTTCATTTATTATATATTTATAGAACAAAATAATAAGAGAGAAAGATGGAAGACCGGTTTCGTTCTTGTTCTTTAATATTATTACTAAAAAATAAGAGTTGGTGAGAAAAGAATAAAAATTTAGGGTTGTTTGTAGCAGTTTTTGTCTTATAAAATAATTTCTTTGTTTTTTTAAAACATAGCTCTAATTAAATTTTGATTACTACATCACTGAAATTCATAAAAAGTTTAAATTTTGGAAGTAATTTAGAGTGGTCTTGAATATTACTAATTAGTGAGGAAATTTGTTCTATATATTATACAGAGTGGGTTAAAATTAGTGATTTTACCGCGAGATACAAACATGAAGAAAAGTGTATTTTTTAAATGAAACACTCTGTATTTTATAACATATAAAAGACAATTAAAATCTTTTGCAAATAGTTTTGGAAATAAGAACAAGAGTCTGTAAAAATTGGATTATTTTGGGATATATGCTAATTTTCCGAATTCAAAAGCAACAATAATAATATACATATATTATTTATAACATTTTGTATATTAATATATTGGAATTTAATTTAAAATATAAATAATATGTTTATTGATTTTTTGTTCCCTGGATTCGATATCTATCTTGACTTATATGTTGACCTCTTTAACCTCTTCTTGAACCTCTTTTGACTTCTAAATTGAACTCTTTATCGATCTTTCCATTGACCTCTCCATTGACCACTCCCTTGACCTCTCCGTTGACCTCAATATTTTTCTAGAGTTTCTGCACTTTCTCCTTAATATACATTTACAGTTATTTTATATAATGAAATGACCTTTAGATTTTTACTAACACAATATAAATCAAAGTATTAGAAAACTTAAAAAAATATATCAGAATTTTTTGATTGTTTTGTTAAAAAGATATTGATTTTTTAAAGTTTACTAGTAGAGATGACACTTTGGAACAGGATCTGTTTTTTTCAAAACAGGTATTAACTTTGAACAGGCTGAAACAGATATGAGTCGATACGTTTCCCTGTTCCAATGGAACAGGTTGTTTCGCTAGCCGCAACAACCACATCAACAGCGGAACTGCGACTGGAACAGTGAAGCAGGAGCAGACCAGACTGGTCGCGTCATTGCTTCAGTGTTTCGACTGTTTCGGACATCGGATTCAGTCGGACTGTTTCGGTTTCGTTCTAGTTGTGTGTTGTGTTGAATGCGTTTGTTGCTGTTTCAATTACGTGTACCCGTAGCCCGTGCTGGCGCCGCGCGTCACCTCTATGCTTTTAATTTATTTGCAGCGAAGAGTATTGGGCTGAGTTATACAAGTAGTGTTTAATGGGGCGGCGTTGTAGATATTTATTATTTTTCAGTAAAGACAACAAAATAAAACTTGGTGTTTTTATTCATAAAATTTTCATCATTTTGACAATGTAATAAAAATAAAACCTGTTTTCTCTTTGGTAATACACAAAAATAAGGCCTATCTAAAATCTATAATGGATAGTATCAGTGCCACATATAAGCTGCATACGAACAGTACAAATTCTGACCTAAGTTGAGGGAAACTAACTTAGTTGGCCGTACGATTTGTCACAGCTAAGTCAGAATCTGACCTCCCCCCTTGCCCCTGCTAAGGTACCCGGATTTTTGTCTGAGATATCTTAGCTAACCTAAGTTGAGCAAAATTTGACATTTTTTAACGTTTTATAACTCGAATTAAAGTTATGTTTAAATTGTTTTGCATGGATTTACGTCAAAATTTTTAAAATGAGTGAATTAAAAGTTAAATTTAAAATAAATGACGAGAATATAATAGAGTCGTAACTTGACAAGCCGAAATTGCGTGTTCGATCAAACAACTTAGCTCTGGTCAGAAACTAACTTTAACTTAGGTAAGAAAAGTGGTTGTTCGTAAACAGTTATAATTTATAAATAAACTATATAGTTTAACATCTATTATTTATCTAAATAAAAAAAGATCCTTTTTATAGATACTAAAACTATTAACTAAAATTATAACATAATAATTATAAACTAAAACAGATTTATAAACACACAACAAAAATTACCAAAATGAAACTAAATTTTTGAATATGTTGGTCTGTTAAAAAAAAAACTAAAACTAAAACTAAACTTAAAACTAAAGATATTTATATGACAGTGTACCTAAAAGGAATGGTTAACATTTAAAAATAACAAGTATTTTAAATTTTTCGCACTCAGTCTTGTTCGACGTTCATTTAGAATATTACCCGCTTTAGAAAATAGCCGTTCACAAGGTACAGAAGTAGCTAAAGCGCAACATCTAGATCGTACCAAGCGACTTAAAAACGGGTAATTATGTACATTTTTCCGCCACCATTCTAAAGGATTTTCATTTCGGCTAAGGACTTCATCATCTTTGAAGTTCAATTATAGCTTTTGAGCTGGGGGTAGCTTTGGGCCTGAATTGTGATACATTTTTGTCTAGCGAGTCCCACAGAGAATATTTTACTTTATTTTGTTCTGTTGTGACTCCCTCTGTTTCTGTCAATGCAGGAACCGGGGATTCTCTTGCCTTTGATGTACTAGGCGCAGGCTCAAATTCACGTATTTTATTTTGTACATTAGTAATTATTTCAGTAAGGCCATTTATTATAACTTTTTTTATTATTTCAACAGCATCATTGTTCTTAGCACGTTGAGTGCCACGGTGAAATCAGGTTAACGGCTCTGAGAACCCGGCTCCAAATTTGGGTTATATACATTTTTTCAGCGTTAAATGCATTTGTTTGGCCTTGTTAACATACTCTGACAATTTTCAAGGTCACCAGTAGCTGTCCAGTAAACTGGACATTGGACTATATAGATGATTTTACCCTAATTGTCCCGCTGTCCAGTTAACTGGACATGTAAATATTTTTTTAAAAACTACAAATAAGAATAATTTGTTCATTTGCTTTATTCAAAATAAGAAAAAAATAAAAACATGTTTAGTAAAATACAGTAAATCAATGGTTCAATTCCAATTTTTGAAACAGGGATATACACATAGATCTGGTTTATCTGGACAAACTGGACAGAAATATCTAGTTTTCTTTTGAACTTTTGTTCATTGTGCTCTTTTCTTTTTCTGTAGGAGCATTTGGCTCTAGAAAGTGGAATTTATCTGTAGTTTCAACTTCATTTTCCACTTGCAAAATATCTGACTGATCCAAGAGTTTCATAATAACCTTTTCTCGAAAGTCTAAGAGTCTCATATTTTTGTTTTGGTGAAGATTATATATATATATATATATATATATATATATATATATATATATATATATATATATATATATATATATATATATATATATATATATATATATATATATATATATTACAATAGAAAAGGTAATTTTGTAAATTCCTATTGCACTTAATTTATTTGTTTGTGGGGCAACAATAATAAAAAAAAATAAACTATTTAATTTTTCCTTTTATCAATGGTGATGCCTTTTTGCCCTGATTACCCTGACTGTAGAGATTCTTTCCTCAGGTGAGTTCAGATTTACTGTTTGTAGAGCCTGCTAACTTATATGAATAAAAGACTGTTGATTTGTTTTATAATTTATTTTAAATGCTAATTAAAATTGAAATAAACATTAACAATATGAGAATTTAATCAGAATAACACTTTTAGATCTTCCTATATATATATCAAATCACTGAGCAAATTTTATTATAAAAAAACATTGTTTTATGCAATTCTTTCTCGGTTAAGATGTTGTAATAATATTTGTTTTTTTAATCGAAATCAAATTTTTCAAATATGAATGTTGTTGTTTATTTGAAGTCAAGTTCAATGTTATTAAATAATTCTTATTAATAAAATTATATTAATGCACTATTATTATTACAACAGCTTTTTTATTTTGGTCCTTGGTTATAAAAATAAAATTTTACTATTTATATATATAAAACTTCAATGCATTTGATTTAATTACGGACCTGTTCTTTACTCCTATCGGTAAAATGTATTACTAGCTAATTTCCTGTCACTACTAAACAAATATCGTACCTTGTTTCTGCTACAGTTTTATTTAAGAGAACGTATTCTCTTATAAAAAAAGGATATAAATAATGGTTCTTCTTGATGGAAAACTAATTCAAATGTAGTTGCTGCAATATGTACGGCTGGACAAACCTTTGTTGCCGCCCGATGACAATGCCAATTTCTCTTTCTTTGTTTATGCTTGGTCGTCAATTGGGTTGATTTTATCTTTTTTCGTCCTCGTTCCAGGTAAATCACTTTATTTTTATTATATTTTTCGTTTATATTTAGTTTGCTTAACTTTTCAAATCGTTTTCAATACTTAAAAATTTTATAATTAAAATATAACCTCAAAATTAATGCACCGGTACCCTTCTTGAAGAAGCTTTCTATTGTTTTTTGGACCGAGAACGTGGGTTTCTTTAGCAACTGATTTTCAAAAAAACCCTGTTTCTCGAGCGTCATTGGTATTTATAACCTCGGGGAAAAAATTGAAAAATTTAGAAAATTATGTCTATTTTTGGCTTGACGTTTTTTTTTATTTGTCTCTTTCAAAATATTTAAAATATGAAATTTTCACTTTGGGTAGAATTTTTCTTTTATGAATTTACTGAGCTAACGAGACCTTTTGTATTAATTAGGAAATTTAATGCCCTTTTGAATAAGCTAGACTAATGTTACTTTTTTCCCTTTTTAATTTTTTTCAACTAAA
>JAHBCN010020286.1:0-15220 GCA_019359885.1 Listronotus oregonensis
TCTTTTTTTACAAAATTAAAACTTGTGCTTTTAGCGAATCTACGTGGCTTTTAAAAAAAAAGGTTTTTTTTAATTACAATACAGGGTGTTCCATTTTTAAGATAAAAAATTATTCAAAGACAAATATAAAAACGTTTTTGCATAGAAAGTAAAAAAGAAAGGAAGGAAACCCCAATATAGTTTTAAAGGGACTCTAGTTCTGCGTTAAAATAGACGACTAAATATAGGGTGTGCCATTTAACTTTAGGAAGTTGAGGAATTTTTTTTCACCACTCTGTATAATATTGGGGAAAAAACTTTTATGTAATATTAACCCCTTGCTAAGCAAAATTTAATTGACAGCCCTTATATGTTAGGGGGTGTAAACAATTTTTAAATTATGGTCTCTATTTTTAAATTTTCTAAATTTCTCAGAAACGGTCAGTTTTAGGTATAGGAAATATAACAATAACTACCTTTTTTGGGGCTATAGTATCTAAAATTAAAAAAAATATGGGGTGTTCCATAAAAAAAAAAAACTTTGATATTACTTTCTTTTGGGGTCACCCTGTATATTTCAAAATTATTTTGAAATTTGTTCTCATGGCCCAATATGACCGTGCTAAAAGTTTTCCCCAACTCGTTTCATTTCTCGTAGAAAACCAAGGCAAAGGGGGGTGGGCCCCCTGTATATCAATTTTACTAAAAATTATAACAAAATATATATAAAAATGGACAAGTTACAAATCGCCAGACTCTTGGTTTATAGTCTAATATCCAAAAAGTAATAAAGTCCTCTTTTGTACTTATTCTGCTTCACCCCTTTTTATAGTCTAAGAGCCTAAGAGAGATCGTTCTTCACCCATCTGTTGACCGGATGAAACACACTTTTTGTTAATCTTACACATAAAAGTCTTTTTGATATATTGCCTATCAATATATGGTCAAGAGTATTTTTAATTAAATTAACTTTAATCAGTTTTTTTAAACTTGACTATGTGATAATAAATAATTTTTTATAGATCGAAATTTTGAACCGTACAAAACATGACTATGGTCTTGCCCCTCATTTTTGTCAAACTATCTGGTAACAGGTAAGTTTTTATAAGTGTTTATTATAATTTAGAATAAAGATAATTAAATATAAACGCGTTGATATACTCTTGTCAGCGGAAAAAATTTCAAGTGACCTATTGTCAAGCTTTTGCGCACGAGAGAGGGAAAGCGAATCGCCCGACTAGTGTGGTAGAGGAAGACAAAGTATGGTCTCTGCTCCCGGCGTATTCGTCAAATCAGAGAGAGTGCGCAAGATCGTTTTATATAGAACATTGAAAGACAGAGCTTGTCTATAGTCTAGTAACATTTCGAAGTGACAACTAATAATTTTTTTTTCTTAATTTTTAAATAACTAAATATTTAATATAATACTAAATTTATTCCTAAAATTAAATGTTATAATTGTTGGTTTATTTTAATTTTCTTATTAAAATTGTAAAATGTAGTTAAAAATAAATGAAAAAAAATCTAGGATATAAGGGAAATAATATTTAGTACATTTTTAAATTGTAGATAATCTTTATTAATTTCCAAACTTGAAAGGGTCACTTGAACATTTTTCGCTGAAGTATATTAACGCGTTTGATATTTTATCTTTATTTTCAATTAAATAGTCATTAAAAAAACCCCTTCGCCAATAGTCTTGATAAGACCAAAACCCCTAGGCATCTTTGACGGTTCAAAATTTCGATTTATAAAAATTTATTTACATTCTCAAAAAATTAACGGAACACTTTTTAATAAACTTGCAAAATATTAGCTTGTTGTGTTAAGAAAGTAAAAATCATATTTTTATGATAGATAAACATTTTACTTTAGTTATGTGATATAATTAATCCATATTTGTGCTCGCCACTCAAAGTAAATTTATGATTTCAAACCCAGTACAAAAAATAAAGTGATCGTGATAATAACCACATTTAGATTTTATACTTCAGTAGGCTTTGACAGTTCTACTAGGCAACGGTATGACAGTTTGATATTGTTGAATTCATTGCCTGTCAAAATGAGAGATAGAAGTAGCTCGTATTGTAGCGTTAATTGAAAATGGTGTTAAAATCCGACAAGTCGCAAGAAATTTCAATCGCAGTCCTTCAGTCATCAAGCGTGTGTATGATCGCTATAGGGCGACTGGAGAATACAAACAATTAGCCGGACAAGGTCGGAAGCGGAAAACCACACGAATTGCAGACCGTTATTTAGTATTGTCTGTTTTACGTAGACGAACATCTACTGCAAAGGACGTTCAAAATGCACTTAGGGCGGCTCATTAGGTAACCATTTCTGACCAGACAGTTAGAAACAGATTACGAGAGGCTGATTTAAAACCAAGGAGACTTGTACGAAAACCTGATTTAACTGGAGCTCATAAAACTAATCGATTAAACTTTGCTTGCGATCATTTGCAATGGCAGCTTAGACATTGGAGACCTGTACTTTTTACAGATGAATCAAGATTCCGTCTAACCCGTTGTGACGGTCGGGTACGCGTGTACAAACGTCCCAATGAACGTTACTCTACTGCCACTATGCAAGAAGTATCCAGATTTGGAGATGGTTCGGTAATGGTCTGGGGTGGAATAAGTTTGGAAGAAAAAACGGACCTTGTAGTGATACCGAAAACCCTAACTGCTGCCAGATATGTTGATATGATTCTTTCAGATCATGTCGTTCCTGCTGCATATGGTATTGGTCCTGAATTTCTCATCATGCAAGATAATGCTAGGCCGCATACTTCTGCCATTACTATGGATTTTCTGCGTGAGCATGAAATTCAAAGAATAATTTGGCCAGCGTTAAGCCCTGACCTTAATCATATTGAACATCTATGGGACATGCTGGACAGAATTATTCGTCGGCGTCAAAATCCACCACAAACTCTTCAACAATTAGCAGAAGCCCTAGTTAAAGAATGGGACAGTATACCACAGGAAGATATTCGTCGGCTTGTTCGAGGAGATGTAATGCCAAGAAGTAATTCGCGCTGCTGGAGGACATACGCGATACTAAACACCATAACAACCAAATAGCGCCACAGTAACCATAAAAAACTGTAAGTTTTTTACTTTGTTTGTACCTTTTTTAATTTGTAAGTTTTTTTTAGGACTAAATGATTAATCAATTGACACATTCTTTGATTTATTGTGAGAAAATGTGTGTCTCTTGAAATATGTAAGCATGATCTGACTGTAATTAACGCACTAAAAGTTACAAATGGACTAAGAGGTGTTCCGTTAATTTTTTTGAGCAGTGTAGTTATCACGTAGTTAAAGTTTAAAAAAAAGTTGATTAAAGTTAATTTAATTAAAAATAGTCTTGATCATATTTTGATAGGCAATATAGTCAAAATGCATTTGTTCATGTGTAAGATTAACAAAAAATGTGTTTTATCCAAGGAAGTTTAAAGGTGTATGGAAGCCCAATACTGTAGAACAAAATTGTCCAGGCGTGCAGGGCAGCGGGAATCGGGGGATTGGCCCCGCGGAGTTTGCGCAATGAATAATAGGTCAGAGCCGGACTTCCATAATTCTTTGTTACTATCTATAAAGTTGACATCATCAAATGTCAAATTCAAGCATTTACTATTTTTTTTTTATTTTTTGCACAAGATTGATGGTTATTAAACGATACTACCATAGAATATTTAAAATTAGTGTGTAATATTGGATTTTATATCATCTGATATAATATGGAAAGAATAGATGGCGCCACTTTACAGCCTTCTATTTAAATGGTCGATATTTTTGGGAGTTTTGTATTTTTACCAAAAATCTTTGTAAATAAATAAAAACACGATTTTTTAAATAAATTTCAAACATTGTATGATAGTTTCATGTACGTATCACCAATTTTGTGGTAAAAGAAGGGCAAGATAGTGTAAATAAGTTTAATCTAATTCTAAGATTGTGGTTGTACATTAAAAAGTGAAAATTTTTATAACTGCTTTTTAGGCATATACTTTTCACTAATAACAAACATTCATGAGACAGAATAACAGTGCTTAAAAATGTTTAGTAACCTTTGGTACCTAGGTATCCATTGTAACAGTAACCGTTAAATATTATGTGTCTACAGTATGTCGAGCTTAAATAGTTGATAATGTAAGTTTAAGAAACCAAAAATCTAATTTCTTTTTAAACAAAATACAGAAAAAGCAAAAAGAAACTTTAACATAAAATTGTCCTTTCTTTCATTCAATTAAAGGTACCTGTATATATTAAAATTTGCCTGGTCTGCCCAGTAATTAATAATTTTGATCATTTAAAAGAATGTACTAAATTATTAAATGAAATAGAAGTACCTAAATGTAAACCTTATTGCTTTTTAATAATCCACAGAAATACAAAAACATTGTGAAAATCATCTAAAAGATAGTTAAGATTGCCTTACTTTTCTCACTGCTATTTCCTATGAAATTTTTATTTTCTATAATTCATAATTGATATATTATTATTTATTCGGTTACCTAACGTTACGTCTCATAAAATCACCTAATTTAAATATAAAAATACTTACCTAAAGTAAAAAATGCCGGGTATGTTACCCTTAGATTTGCAAGATAAAACCATACAACCTCTAGTCATTTTGTTACGATATTATAAGTAACAAACAATAAACACAAAATTATAGTCACAATTTAATAAACACTAATCACTAAAATAAGAAGGTTCTTATCAATCCAAAAAACTTCTGCAACCACAAAATATAATCACACAAAGCAAAACAATCGAAACTAATACGGCTCCCATAAAAGTATAATGTGTTGCCTAACTACACACTGATTTATCAGTGTGTAAGTAGGCAACACATTAAAATATTTCGTGGAATTTCGTTATTGCGCAAAATCGGCGGGGCCAACTTTGACAGTTATTTTCATACTGGGCTGGACATTTTTTGATCGAATGGGCCATAGCATTGGGCTTCCATACACCTTTAAACTTCCTTGGTTTTATCCGGTTAACAGATGGGTGAAGAACGATCTCTCTTCGGCTCCTCTACTATTACGACGGTCGCCGCCTGGACTACTAGAATATCTAGGATGTGGTGCGTGCTTGCATAGACTGTTTCTCGTTTTCTCCAGATAATTTAGTTTTATGAAGCCTTTCCAAGCTGTCAGAAAATATAAAATGGTAGGTAATTTTTCTAAACAAAAATATAATGATTGCCTATATGCTTCAAACCCAACAAATTTTAATAAAGGAAAAAATGTAAAAATAACTGTTTTTAAGAAAAACATTATATCATCCCTTTTCAAACCGCACCCGACATAAAAAATCACCTTCAAAAAGAGATACACAGATACGGGAAAAAAACTGCGTGGTTTACAACTTTTGAAAAATGCGTTAAGCTTATTTAAAACCCCGAACTTGGCATTTTTATTTATTTCAGTTAATATTTCAAATAAATAGGTAAAGTTTTTTAGGGACCATAAAGCGGGTATTTTTCATTTTTCAATTTCGGGATTTCTGTGTGTGTGTGTTTGGGTTATTAGGATCAACTGGAGCGATAAGGGGTATTTGCGTGAGCGAACGGAATTAGGGTAATTATTGCGATAGTAAATTTAGCATTTATCAAATTGCGATGAAAGGGGGAACTGTTTGGTTAATTACTGAAACAATTTGCCGTAGGTTGTAAGTTTACATATAATAAATTTTTAATTATATCACTTTTTTGATTAGCTTGGGTAGAATTCTATAAGAAATAAAACTGTTTCGCATTTTAAATTTTTTTGTTGCTTCCTATATTTTTTTTGTATCTATATAAAAGCTCGGTTTAAACCTAGGTAGGTAGATAGGTTTAAAGTAAGTGGACTTTTTACACCCTCCTCTGCGACCGCTTGGTCTATTGTGGCTCACACCTTTTTATATTTTTCCCAATAGGATCAGACTTCCAATGAAACCGATACCTGATTGGAAGAGATTTCTTACATCTCCTCTTACTCGTGTCGCTACCAGACACGACCACAATATGTGTTCTGATGTGTTCTGGTGTCCCTGTCTGCTGGAAAGTATGACGAGCAGACGGTTAGATCCGTCATGCCATCCTCTCCCGGTATAGTGACGTGGGTAGCTACCAGGTCCTTGTTACAGGAACCAGATGTTCTTTCTCCGGGTTTACCCCGCATCTCCGGCCATTCCCTATGAAAACGGTCCTATCCGCCTTCCCTATAAAGGCGGTTCTGTCCGCCTTCTGTTTGGATTCAGGAATCCCTTCCTAAGCACCTGTTTGTGCGGGATGGATTAGCCCTTCCCCGTGAGACAAGCGCCGGTGACTTCAGGGGCACTTTTTTGAAACGGATACACCTTTTCGGTCAGCGCACCTTTGTCACTTTTTTCCTATGAAAGCGGTTCTTTCCGCTTTCTGTTTGGAGCTAGGGAAGTAATAGTCCACCACGGCAGAGCCCCGCATTACCGCAGTAAGGCTAGATACTCTGAGAGATTGCCCTTTATCTCAGAGGCACTGTTGGAGGCACCTGTTTAAGGCACAGGATGTCATTTACTCATCAGCACGGTATGCAAACACCTTGAGTTAAGCCTTGTGTTCATCTTAGCTTCAGATCCCGTTTCATACGCTGGCCAAAAGAGTTTTCGATAACCAGCAACTCTAGAGCATGTTCCAAAAGATCTTACTGGGCCCAATCACAACGACGTGTGAACACAGCGGTTGGGGGTTTATACCTAACACACACAAGTTTTTAACCTAAATACGGCCACTGTCCTTTTAAAAGGACGGTAAATAAATCTACACTTTTTATGGGCTTAGGTTTAAAGTTTTTAGGTCGGCTAGTATTTTTACTATTTATAAAATATTTACCATATACCGTTGACGATTTCGTCAGTTTAGGTGCATTTTTGACGGTATAGCGGCAAGTTGTTTACTTAGTTGTTTTTTTGTTTTGGACACAGAGAACAAAAGGTAAGATATTTTATTATTAGTATAATATAAAACTGTTTTTATGACTTAAAACTTTGAAAGACACTTGTATTTATCTGATGAATTAAAAAAATATATATTTTTCTTTTATTTTGTGCTTAGATAACATTGCAAAATGTGCCGTCCTTTAAAAGGTCAGTGGTAATAAGGGGTGCTATTTCTTTTTAGATACTGGAAAAAACCGTTGACACTGAATGAGATATTAAAAGAGATTGAACATTTGGACGTTAACTCGAGAGTACCTGATGCATTGGTAGTATTTCCGCCAGTAACGAAAAACATTATAGTCTGCAAGTGGAACGACAATAATATCGCCACAATTTGTTATAATTGTGATTCTGTTATGCCAACAAGTATTGTGTCAAGGTTTTCGAAAAAAATGTATCCGTACCTCAGCCAAAAATAATAAAAAGTACAATCAAAAAATGGGAAGTGGATAGAGCAGACCAAAATTTAAGTCTCTATAGAGTCAATATTAGAGGCAAAAAGTGGTATTTCCACTCTTACCCACTGTCTTGATACGGCAATTCAAAATGCATGGCAGTTGTATCGCCACTGGGGTAGGAAAATGGGTCAATATAATTTTAGAAGATCGCTTGCGACCGGTATTTTAGAAACACAAGAAGACCCCAAACGAGGACCTGTACGGCCCAGTGCTCATGACAGAGAGTCTTTCCGATTTGATGGAAAAGATCATCTTATCGTATATCAAGAAAACCAAATAAGATGTCGTCAGTGCCATAAAAAAGTACAGTTCAGATGTAATAAATGCAATGTAGGCTTGCATCCCTAATTTTGTTTCTTTGAATTTCAACAATAAAATTTCAGTTTTTTCTTAAATATGTTTATCTGAATATATTTTGGTTTTGACTTTGTAGTAGTTGTTTATTTATATATACATTATATCATTTATATTTTCATGTGTTCTTTTTTATTTTGTACCCCCTATTTTGCCCCTGTCCTTTATAAAGGACGGTAAATATTGAAAAAACTAATCATAATACAAAAAAAAGTTTTAAGGAGAATATGTTTAGTAGGTCTTAAATAGCTCTTTTTACAAAAAACAAAAACATTAGAAAAAATAATAGTTTCGGTCACATCTGGGTTAAAGAAGGAAAGAAGAAAATACAATTTGTGGAACCCAAATCATAAGCAAAATACCGGATTTTTTATAATTGAAAAAACTAAAGCACTTTTAAAAATTCCTTGTCGGGTTCTCCTCAAATACTCTTTACAATGGGACTATTTCGGTCCTGGTCTCGGATATAGATTCTGGGTATGGTACCAGGACCAAAGCGGTCCCCTTATTAAGAGTATACTAAATATATATTAAAATTTGTACAGGGGTCAAGAGCCAATGATAATAAAATTATTTTATAACTTCGTTCTAAATATCTTGACTAGGATCATCAGAATAATACAAAAATATATCCACAGTATGTCACGGAAAAGGTGTTGAAGAGAAAAAACTTTTTTATTTTTAATTTTATCGAAAAAAGCTACTCTCGATAAAAAATTTTGCTACATCTAAGAGTAAGATTGGGATAGAAACATTTAACATATTTTATACGCGGCGTTCAGAAAATTGAAAAACCTAAAATGGTACAAGAGTAAAGTGCATTTATTTAAGAATATATGAAAATAAGTTACAAGGAAAAGTTGTTCAAAATTAAAAGTTAGTCTCTAATACCAATTTTCAAAAAATCGGCCTACTTTTATTTATTTGTGATTAAATTTATTTTAATATGAATTTAAATTTTTAATACCAATTTTATCAATAATTTTTTGCTGTTAAGCAAGCTTTTAAAGCTGACGATACTGCGGCTGATGAATTATAAAAGCGAAGTGGCAATAAAGCTTGTCACTATCAACGGCTACTAGTACAAAAATTTGGAATTAGTTAATTGATTGAAATGAAATTTTAATCACAAATAAATAAAAGTTGGCCGATTTTGAAAATTTTATAAGACTACTTTTACTTTGAAAACTTTTTTAAATTTTTCATATCTTTGCAAATAAACCTTTATTTTACCATTTTAATTTTCTTCAATTTTTTTTTTTGTTAAATGTTTTATCCTAAATTAAGAAAAAATTTTTATCACAATAACTTTTTTCAATAAAATTAAAAAAAAAATTTTTTTATTCCACCTTTTCCGTGGTACCCCCCGGAAAAGGTGTAAAGAAAAAAAATTCTTTATTTTTAATTTTATCAAAAAAAGCTACTCTTAACGCGGTATTCAGAAAATTGAAAAAACTTTGAAGGGTTCAAGAGTAAAGTGCATTTATTTGAGAAGATATGGAAATAAGTTACTAGGAAAAGTTGTTCAAAAGTAAAAGATAGTTCCTAATATCAATTTTCAAAAAAATCGGCCTACTTTTAATAATTTGTGATGAAAATTATTTTAATATTAATTAACTAATTCAAAATTAACAACTCATTATTGTACTAGTAGGCGTTGATAGTAACAAGCCTTATTGACACTTCGCTTTTATAATTCATTAGCCGCAGTATCATCAGCTTTAAATGCTTACTTAACAGCAAAAAATTTGATAAAATTGGTATTAATAATTTAAATTAATATTAAAATAAATTTAATCACAAATAAATAAAATATCCCCAATTTTTCGATAATTGGTATTAGAGACTACCTTTTAATTTTGAACAACTTTTCCTAGTAATTTTATTTCCATATCTTCCAAATAAATGGGGCTTTACTCTTGTACCAATTTAAGTTTTTAAATTTTTCTGAACCCCCTTATAAAATATGTTAAATTTTTTATTCAATCTTACTCTAAGAAGTAGCAAAATTTTTTATCAAGAGTAGCTTTTTCGATAAAATCAAAAGAAAAAAGTTTTTTTTCTTCCCCTTTTCCGTGGACCTACTGTAGATTAATTTGTGGTTTGATTTTTATACTTTTTTACAGAACGAAGGTAAATGTCATTTTTCTTAATCGATATAATTTTAAAAAAATCTGACCATTAAAATTTATGTAAAGCAAATAAATGGTACCATAGCATAGCATTTTTCTATATGCAATAAAAAAATGTTTAAATTATTAAATCAAATTAATACGTTTTGTGATTTTTTTTTAATTTTGGGAAACAGTCGCTACTCGGTAGATTTACCGAGTGGAGACCAAAATATATGGATATTGTTTTCTCGGTTTTGTATGTGATACAACAAATTACAGATCAGTTTAACGGTTACATAGGTAGATATTATCGGGATAACTTATTAGTCATTATTCAAGCATGTAAAACTAAATGAAAAGCCCTTATCTGTTGACTTGTGTCTTCGTTATCATGACACAAGGGCTGAAAACAACATTGTGCTTCCTTCTCTCAAGTTAAACCAACAGAGAAATGGCAAAAATTCTAAGGCCCCTTATCTTAAAATAACTACCAGCATATATTTAATTAAAGGTTTAAATAAAAATAAAAATTAGTACTGCAATCAGGAATTACTTGACATAAATATCTTTTTGTTAATTATTCTCTGGTATGTTGCAGGGTGTATTGTGTTTATTTAATACATCAGTTATATTTTTATACAGAAAAGCCTCTAATTTGCAATCAATTTAAAACAAATTGTTTTTTAAAAATATGCTTCAACAAGTCGATTAGTCTCTTAGTCGCGATATTTTCTATAGAATAGAATTTTATGGGACAAATTGTTCATTTTATATTCATGTATATGCGTATATTATGAATATTAATGTTTAGTTTATATGTTTATTCAGTTTTCTTTGCCATTACTTTTTGGTTAATTTATTAAAGAATATTAGGTCCAACTTTTGTTTTGAAATTCATTTAAGATTGTTGTTATTCAAGATAATGTAAATAATCATCTTACAAAAACTGAACAGGAATATATTTTCGGCTTTTCTTGTATTTAAAAAATGTTAAATTGGTGCGTTTCTACCGTAAAATCCAAAAGTACTACTTAAGAAAATAATTTGGATTAAAACAAAAAAATGACATATTCTTATTGGGCCCCATTTATTGGCCTCTCATTTTTTTGTTTTGTTATAATAGAAAGGATTTTGTATTAATTTTTAGTAACAATAGACCAAATTCAATTATTTTCAAAAATTTGTGATTTTAATTGGAAAATAAAAAAACGCAACAATAAATGCCTAGAATTACAAAACCCAAAAAGTTAATATTCTGCTGCACCTCTCACATAGGAAGCAACAATACTTAAAATCAACCGAGATTTGCAAACCTTGCCGTGTATAATTTAAAGCGTCAAGGGGATTTCCATGTTTTCGTAGGTTTCTTTTAGGTCAGTAGAATAGGCCACTGGTACCGAGAAAATATATATATATATATATATATATATATATATATATATATATATATATATATATATATATATATATATATATATATATATATAAAATATCGAAACTAGAGTAGTGGGTGTAGCAGTCTTTTTTTAAATTATTGAAAAAGGGGTTGGTGGCCTGGATTTGTAATGAAACCCTTTTCTGTTTTGTCAAGCTTTCGAGAGTTTATTATTTTCTCCCTTCCTCAGGACTAACTAAAAATAAAGTTTTTACAATTAGAAAAACTAACCTAAAAACCTTAAAAAGATTTAACTCACCAAAGTGGGTTGCTATGTGGAAACAAGCAATATCCATGCGGATAATCAAGATTTATCTCCATATGTATGTTAAAAACTAAAATCTTTAAGGGGAAAAAAAAATTTTTTTAAAAACTTAAAGGAGAACCGGGATGAGAACACGTGGAAAAGCGCGGTTAAAAGTTCTGACAGACGTGATCAATGATAAAACTATCTGAATGAATCACCGACATTCGTTACTCGAAAACTTCAATTGGAGAGGGATGCGAGATTAATGACATGTGAAAGAAAGAGACATATCTTGTTATTTTTACAGCGCAGGATCTATAAATAATCTAGGAACAGTTCCACAGTACAGTACCTGACTGAGTAAATTTATTAATGCTATTTTTAATTTTAATTTTAAGAGATTAGTGTTAAAAGTATGCCAAGACCCGTGGAAAACGGTGAAACACCCAGCATTTCCCTGTCATTTTCTTTTGTTCGGTTTGACTTTTTTTGTTATAGTAAAACCCTTTAATTTTAGAAGAGAACAGGTATGAAAATGACTACAGAAAAAAAAAACAAGAGGAAACACCGTCTCCCAAACGTCAAGGAAAAAACAAATTATAAAGAATTTTAGAAAAAATTCGTCAGGAGCTGGACAGTCAATTAAGCTACGATATTTTTCTTGTTCTAACCGTAATAAATAACTGTAAACCGTGCTTTTAAAAACAAATAGTTGGTTTGTTTTTAAAAGGTCTCATAAAAACATTTCACATTGTTTTTTTATGAGAGGAAATCCACAAATAAAGCCTTGTTAGTTAGTCCTGTACCAAAACTTGTTAACCATACAGTTGAAGCTTAAGTTATAAGTTACAATTATAAGTTAAAGGTCGTCTTCCATATTTAAAAAAATGCTAGACTCGTGAAGCATTATTTTCTTCCCGTGTATGAGGACATAAAAATGTCTCATTTAATTTTTTTACGGTTGCTATAATAACAATAATTTATAAAATTGCGAGCACCTACAATAAGAAACAAAAGACCTAGTTATTTAAGTATTAGTCTCACATCCATTCCTGCTGATTCGAGAGCATTTTCTCTGTCCCGAAACACAGCCAGAGCTAATCAAATATTCATAGCCACGTGTTGCCTATAGTCTTGATTTATATTTAGATTCTACGTGTGTATATTTTATCCGGGCATACATTTTCCAGCCTCTGGAATTAACTTTAAATCTAATTATTTAAGATACTATAAAACATATGGGTACTTTGTTTAGAGCTAATATCCGTAATTTAGGTAAGGCGCTGTTTGAATACCACACGCGGTATTTATTGTTTGTTTTCAGAGATATGGAAAACGCCGTATTACAAAACGTTAATTATACAGTGTGGCCTAAATTGGGTACACATGTAAGGGTATCTTGGAAACTATAAAAGATAGAACATTGGTTAAATAGGGAAATTTGTAAAGTATTCAATTGCCAAACCAATGCTTCTTTAAAATCGATTTTATCTTTTTTTGTTTTAAGATATTTAAAAAAAGTTGTTTAAAAAAGTAACTTTTTCTCTAAATAAAATATGCTGTTTTTTCTTTCAAAGTCGACAATATAATACAAAAACATCTCTTTTTAATAGCAATATAAAGCTAAGTAGGCTCGGAAAGCGGCTTAGACCGGTGTCGGTAAATAGTTGCTATAGTAATGTTACATAATGCTGTCAGTGGACACTGTCAACAATATTTTTTTTTAATTGCGTCTCCGATTGCGTTTTAATTTCGTATTAACAGGCAGTTATTAGGTAAGTTTTATCAAATTATAACCAATTTGTTAAGTTAGGTAATAAATAAAAGTTTTAGTTTTGTTTTTAGTTTAATAAATATTGAGTTGTTGACGCTTGTTTTGTTGTTTGTTTGTATCTATGTTGCTATAATGACACTTTTTTCTGCGCCGGCGGCAAAGTATAAAGTAAATCCCCGGCGGAGAAAAAATGAAACTTGGCAGGCGACCGCAAAGTTTCACACACAGTCGAGTAATGACGGGTTTACTAACGTTTAAAGAAAAAATATTTCTTGTACCGAATTGGGTGTAAGTTGCAATATATAGTAATTGCCATAAAAATACCATCTAAAAAGTGTAAAGACAGTTGCTTACGTGCCATTAAAAGCTTAAAAAATAAAAAGGTTGGTTCGTGTTAATTAACCTATCTCGTAACATTGTAACAGAGTTTAGAGTTGCATTTGGTATAAGAAGTAGGAAAGCTGATAAACAATTTTGAGTAGGTTCTTAAGGCACTTTAAAAATGTGTCCCTTAAGAACAAATATTTCTAGAAATTTTATTAAACACACCTGAAAAATCTCCTACGGAGAAAACACAACCCAAAAACAACAACACGATATGCAATGCATCAAACAACAATAAATTAATTAAATTAATAATACTGTTAAATTTAAAAAAATCAATCGGATCTTTCGATTTTTCAATATTGAATGATACTGATAAATTAATTTTTGTTAAATAATTTTAACATTTTATCTTATGAATGATTGCCATAAAATAAAAAATATCATTTAAAAGATTCTAATTTATGATTAATATTGTGTACCCTATCAACTATAAATTTAGATTTTATTAAATTTTAATTTTCCGAAGTTAAAATTTACGTAATTAAATTTTTTTATTATACTGCAAATAGATATCATTATTACAAATAAATTGCCAATTTTTATTAGAAATAATTTCTATTTACTGTTACGATTATTATAGCTTTGGTAATAGTGTTCGTTTAAATAGCAGAGTGTCATGCAAACTAACGACAAGGATAATTATCTTTTTGTAACAAAAATTGCCCTTAAATTAAAGTAAATTAAAATGGCGTTGATGTTCCAAGGGGCCATTTTTATACTTCGCTTCATACATATATTGCGGTCAAGGTCATTGGTTCTCCTTGGTTTACACCATACCCCCCGCTACACTAGTGCCTTTTTATTTAATGCTAGTTTGGCACTTTTTTTTAAGTCAAACAGCCATAAGAGATGGTGCTCCTTATCTTTTACCCTTCATATAGCGTGTTTATGTATTTTCTCTCAATGGACGCCCGCACTAGTAATCCCAGCAAGCAAGCGTCCAAGTCTATTACCAAAAATTTAGCGTTGTTTTGTGCGTCTATAATGAAAACTATATTTTTTTTTGTCTATAGTTAATACTAATCTTATAATAATACAACGTTTATCAACAAACTTTTAAACAATCGGCGACATTTATCTGCAGTCCTATGTTGTATATGAGTTATATCAGCTCTACACTCGCCCGCGAATCGCAGCTGCGTAGTTTGAACAAGATTCGCGCCAAATCTCTGCGCGAGGAATAATGACTCTTTACACTTCCAATGTTTACGGTTACGTTCATTGTTTCCCTTTGTCGCAGGATAAAAAATTTTTCCCCCCTTGGGAAAATCAAATGTAAGAAAATTAAAAAGGGTTTTAGGATTTCTTACCCGCTTTAATTTTAATTAAACCAAGTTTATTTTTTTTAAAAAAATTTGTTATTAAAGGGATTTGGGAAAATCTTTTTTAAAATTTAAAAAATTAAAATTTTAATAATTTAAAGGGGAAAACACCCTATTAAAAGTAAAAACCAATTTTAAATTGAAAATTAATTATAAAATGACTGTAAATTAAT
>JAHBCN010020287.1:0-15096 GCA_019359885.1 Listronotus oregonensis
TAGTCAAGATTCTGATGAAAGTGAAGATTAAAATAATTTATTATCAATGTTTATGTCAGTTTTCATCAAACTTTTCTTTTTTACAAGTAATTTTTTTTTTATTTTTTTTAGGATGGCGTTCTTTAGTTTATTATAATTGTAATGGCATTTCTAAAACATAAAAATTTTAAAAAAACTCAACAAATTTATATTTTTTAATTTTCTAGATGTCAAAAACCTGCTTAATATAATCAAAACAGGTTTGGGGATTTATTACCGCCTAAAATTGCAAAAATGACCTATGTGCGTCGTGTGAAGTAGCGCCCTCCGCCGACAAAAGTTCTGCCCCATATTTCGTGTATACAAATTTCGTTAAAAAGCCTATAACCAGACCCAGAGTTTATTAATATAAAGCAAAATTCTCTTACAGCGTACCTGATTCGCCGATTATTTGAATCAGGTACGCTGTGAGAGAGAGATAGCAATGGCAATGACTGTTGCTTTCTCTTTCTAATGTGACCACGTTTTCAGCTTCTTGCTTTAACCCTCCAGGTTAAGCATATGCTCGAAGCTTTGAATATAAAAAATTCCAAAAATTTTTTGTTAGGTAATTTTTAAATATTTATTTAAAAATGTTGTGTTCCCTGGAAAAATTAAATCTATGTGGCACAAATTTCTGACTGTTACTGTTACAAATAATTAAAAATTTTATTTTGAAAATTCTATTTTCTCCTAAATCTCAATAAAAATTGGAAAGACCATCCTCCCGCTTTTACCACAATATACCTATTATATGATTAAACGAAAATTCCGCTAAGTGTCTTCTTCTCTAGGACACTCTGTACATATATTTGCATTGCACTTAGAAAGGTGCCTATCATTTGCATTATCTCAGATGTAGTAAAATAAATTCTACACATTCAATTGTCGTCATACCATTGATTGATAGATAACACCTGTTTCCTGTTCAGACCAGTATTAAAATATGTAAATGGAAATTTGCATATAAAACTATTTTTGCCTGCATAAAATTTCTAATGGTAACATGCATTTGACTCCGCAATTTTTTAATATCTTAATAAATTTATTATTTAGACTAATTTGTGTAATCATCAATAACTGGGAGTGTTAGTCACAAAAATCGAATAAACACAGATGTTTAAACAATGACTTGTAATTCCACCACACACATATATGTAAAAAAGGGGCAAAGTCCCTATCCGAAAATCTCGGTCTCTTTAAAATATTCAGATCTAAAATTAGACCAAGTTGCGTCCACTCTTTTTTGACTGGGCAAAACTTGGTCTAATTATACAGAGTGATTCTTAAGTTCACGCCTTTTTTACTGTTTATAGAACGTATTTAAATAAACAACTTTTTATAAAAATTTTTTTTCAAAATACTAAAAATAAGGAACTTACATTCAGTTAGTTAGGTTTCGAATACGGTCCTGTCTTGAAGTAGTCACCGCCCAGGAAGTCTTTTGGCTGTAGTGCTTGGACACGTTGGACGTGATTTTCCCCAATGTTATCCCCTTTTTGACTTAAACCGACCAAACATGCAATCACTGAGTACTTGGCTCCAGAAGCAAGGGAATTTCCGTTATCTCGTAGCAGCGGTCGCAGATTAACGAGACTCTCCATAAATAAGGAACATATCCACGTATTAATTGTTTTTGGATTGTGCCATTTTTCATTTTAACAATGATTTAAAATTAAAATTAACTCTCGCCTCGTCCGGTTAAAGTCATAATGTGTGTTTAACAAGACAAAAACAAACGTTAATAAGCAATAAACTATCTTTTTATGCCCATCCCCGCACTAGAAACACCTTCAAATAAATTTATGTAGCTTTGTTATTTGTGGGTTTTTGAAAAAAAATATAAAGTTGCTTATTTTAACGAATATTATACACAGTAAAAAAAGCCTCGACTTAGAAATCACCGTGTAGATGTCAGTACTTTAAGAGCCCAACATTTTTGGATAGGAACTTGGTCCCTCCCTGTTTTATATAAGTGTGGACCTTTTATTTCTGAATTTAATGAATGGAAAAAATGGGGGGATCTAGGGGTCTAATAGGTAAAATGTAGCAATTTTTTTTATTTAGTGAAAAAATCCTGCCAGCATTTTAAATCCTAACCTCAGAAGCTTAGGTTCAATCAGATTGCAAACTTCTTAAACACTCCCTAAATATACAATATTATTTTCGAGTAAAAATGAGCAGATTTCAGAATTTTTCCTTTATTTGTGCCCTAAAATCTATTTACATATCAAATTTTAAGTTTCTACACCCGCGCGAAGTGGCTCCTAATTTTAATAAGCCAATAAGTCAGTCAATCAGTCAAATCGGCCATTTTCAAATTGAATGTCTCAATAATTACCAATTTTTTTACAGGTAATTAGAATAGAATTTACATACCCGATCTCATACCTCTATGTAGAACGATAACGAAGTTATGATAGGGAGGAAAATTCATCAAAAGTAGACGCCTGTAAAATCGGTTACTTTTGATTGGTATACGGGATACTCTGTATATTAGGTGTAAGTATACTGTGATATTTGATATATACATCCGGTTGCCACTACCAGATGTGTTCCACGTGCGGCATATACTAATTCAAAACTTAATCAACTTACTACTTGGTACTCAAAACTTTTTATTATTTGGCCAAAAGCACAGTTCAGCGACTAATCAAAAGCAATACAAGGTGATGACAAATATAGATAAAACTTTGTTTTTGAGGGCAAAAGTTTGCAGGGAGGAAGCGGCAAGATTTCTGGGGAATAAAAGCGGCGCAACGACTAGTTAAAATTTGGAATTATAAAAAAAATCCTTTGAAATTACCATTAACACAACACAAAATTGCCGTCAAAAATTTAGATAAATAAAAATCGTTATCATATGATAATAAAATTACATTAAAAGGTATATATACTATACTTTCAATAATACTTTTCAGATTGCTTTATATTTAGCAACAAACTATGGCCATCCTTTAAAACAGAGGTTCCCATACTTATTTTGTCTAACGCCCACTTTGAAAATCAGTTATTTTGTAGCGCCCCCATTTTTTTGTCACATTAAAAAACTCAATAACATATTAGTCTCGCCTGGAATTTAATTAAACCTATATTCTAAACGACACCTTTCTTACCAGAAAAGCACTGTTAATGCAACTTTTCAATATTAAGAGTACCTATGTTTTATTCAAAATTATCAACATTGAGCAATTATAATTCAACTTTTACAATATTAAAAGGAAAGTTCGAATCTTTTTACTGAATTAATTAATTTAATGCATTCAATTGAAAAGATTCGTTCGCAACCGATTCACTTTATTATAATGCCGGTCGGACTCGGTCGGTTTTGAATTCCACAAAAATATGATATGTTATCTTAAATTAAGAAATTATTTGCATTTATTTTATTTTGATATAATTATTATTTTAAAAAATATATTTGGAATAAAACTTTTTAAAAACTATAATCAATAAAACCTACAAATTTACCTCCAAATTAAGTCTTTGTTTAAAAGAATAGTTAAAATAAAGAAAAAAGTTCTTTTAAAGCCAAAACTGACTCGAACCGACAATACGCATAAATTGTTTGCCTAATACACCTCTCGTAATGTGAACAAAATCGAAATATAACAGACCGCTCGCCACTTGTCAGGTCGTAGCACAAAAACGACCGATTTGCCGTCATAAAAGACCGAATTACCGAATCTTCGAGTTCGAGTCCGATTTTGAATCAAAACTAGGTTCGTTATTCATCGCAGAGCGATCGAGCAAGTGCGTCAAAACGATTCGAATCAGGGAATTAATTTATTCGAATCAGTGCACTGATTCGTTCTTTTTGAACGAATCGTTCGCGAACGACACACACCTAGTCACGTCAGTTGCCGGACGGCCCGAGCCGCGGCTTTGTATTTAGGCACCGCACTCCGCAAACACGGACCGACGAACGTTGACGGACATAAATAAATCGTACAATATTTGTTGGCGCCAAACGTGAATTATAATTAAACCTTCTAAGTTTAATTTTATTTATTTTTTAATTTTACTAGATTAGGTACATAAAAAATCCCGCGTTCGGCAAGTGTTCTGCTTGACCGCAACAATATACACATATTTAACACGTGTCTTCGGAGGTGGGCACCTCACCTGCGACACTTGAAGACACGAATATTTTTTGTGTTTGATACCTATTACTAAATATCTTAACATATAAATAGCGTTGTGAACGCATTGAAAATGTTAAATATTTAATATATTTTTAATTTATATTTATACAATAAAATAGGATAAAAATATGAACTAATAAATGGATGTTGTGTAGTGTAGGATTTTAATTTCAGTGAATTCTAAAATATAAAGTAGTAGTTACAAATCACCCATCGCCCCCAAATACAATCAACGCCCCCAATTTTTTTCTCGGTCCCTTACCGCCCCCTTCTATTCCTCCAGCGCCCACAAGGGGGCGTTATCGCACTTTGAGAAAGACTGCTTTAAAAGAAGGTATTTTGTAAATTGATGCAGAATAAAAAAATTGTGGTGTTGAATTGGCATTTTGTGGTATTTAGCGTGGCTGGGCCCTATTTGACCCCTCCTCACAATGATCATGATTTATCGACCTGGGATTTCCATCTCTTCCTGTCTTTTTAAAAAGCGATAGAAAAACATCGACAATGCTGCGATAGAGGCTTTTGTGTCCAATTAGCTATTTTTGATTCTGTTCTGCACAAGGAAGTTTGAAGGTATATGGAAGGCCAATGCTGTAAAACAAAATTGTCTGGGCGTGCAGGGCAGCGGGAATAAGGGAATGGGCCCCGCGAAGTTTGCGCAATAAATAGTAGGTTAGGTCCGGACTTCCATAATTCTTTGTTACTATCTATAAAGTTGACATCATCAAATGTCAAATTCAAACTGCCTGTACATTTACTGTTTTTTTTTTTACACAAAATTGTTGGTTATTAAACGATACTATTATAGAATATGTAAAATTATTGTGTAATATTGAATTTTATATCATCTGATTAAATACGGAAAGAATAGATAGCGCCACTTTACAGCCTTTATTTAAATGGTCGATATTTTTGGAAGTTTTGTTTTTTTACAAAAAATCTTAGTAAAATAGATTATTTTTAAATAAATTTTAAACATTCTATAATAGTTTCGTGTACTTATCACCAATTTTGTGATAAAAGAAGCAAGATAGTGTAAATGAGTTTAATCTAATTGTATTTAAGGATTGATATCTGAAAAATAACTTAACTTGACTTTAAAAGAATGTACTTAATTATTGAATGAAATAAGAGTACCTAAATGTAAACCTTATTTATTTTTAATGATCCACAGAAATACACAAACATTGTGGTATTCATCTAAAAGATAGTTAAGATTGCCTTACTTTTCTTATGAAATTTTCATTTTCTATAATTTATAATTAATGTATTATTATTTATTCGGTTACCTAACGTCTCATAAGAAGCACCTAAATTAAATATAAATACTTACCTACTACCTAAAGTAAAAAATGCCGGCTATGTTACCCTTGGACTTGCAAGACAAAACCATACAACCTCTAATCATTTTAAATAATTAATATAAATAAATCAAATCAAAATAAAAAAGTTTTTATTAATCCAAAAAACTTCTGCAACCACAAAATATAATTACACAAAGCAAAACAATCAAAATTAATACGGCACAAACGACCAACGAAACATGAAATTTGCTTGGGTTGATGAGACGACGACGGGTGATGGTACAGCGCAGATATAGTTTCATAGGCGCCACGCCGTTGCACCAGAAAAATGGCGACAAATAAAACAGTAATTCGAAGTTGTTTACTGTATGAGTACAAACTGGGTACAAAAGCTGCAGCGGCGGCGCGAAAAATATGTACCGCATTCGGAGATAATGCCCTTAGTGATCGAACAGCACGAAGTGGTTTAAAAACATTTTTCGGGAGATCTCAGTTTAACGATAAACCCGTTCAGCGTGACCAAATATCAGCCGAGGATCTTCAACAGGTTGTGGACACAGATTCCAGGACACCGTCCCGAACTTGCAGAAATGTTCAATGTGAGTCCTGAAACTATTCGGTTACCTTCATCAGCTAGAAAAGGCGTGGAGGTTCAAATGGGTCCCACATGATTTGACGAATAACAAATTGTCGTCTTACCATTTGTTCAGCAAACATTTCCCCCGCTAATGAACCATTTCTTAATCGGTTTTAACCAGCGACGAAAAATGGATTTTGTATTCGAATTCAAAGGTTTGTATCATTGGTTGTAGCCTACAGATTCGGTTACACGCCCAAGGCTTCCTTGCACCCAAACAAGGTTATCTTGTGTGTTTGGGGGACAGCAACTGGAATTGTCCATTATGAGGTTTTTGAAGGGGTCAAACCATCACTGAAAACGTATTGTGAGCAGCTTCAACGAGTACAAGCACCTCATCCAGAAACACCCTTTTTTTGATAAACCCAAAAAGAAAGGGGATATTCTTCAGGATAACTCGGCTGGAAACGTTAAAACCCGCCATTTCCCCCCCGACATTTCGCAAAGGGGGTTATCCCTTTTTTTTTGTCTCTTGCCTTTTTGTATGAGGCACCGACAGTTTACAACGGGGAGATGGTGTAATAAATGCACCCCGCCCAAATTTTTTTTAACTCCAAATCCATGGAGTTCTACAACCCCCAAAAAAAAATTGGTTCCACTTTGGGAAAAAGGTCATTGTGTGTGAGGGTTAACTACGACGAATAAATAGTGTCTTATTGTTTGTCAAAAAAATTTTACCTGATAAAAAGGGGGCAGTTAGTTTCAATTTTTGACTGACTCTGTTGTAAATGGCGATCCAGACACAACAAAAATTAATATACATATTTACGTCCATGTCTTATCAACAACCAGAATAAAATGTTATGTGAAGAAGTGGGGGCCTTTTTTTCCCAGGTTCCAGCAGGCCCGTGCTGGGGCCTAAAAAGGGGGGACAGGGAGTGAGGGGGGCCCCATAACATGAGCTTGGGCCCCGGGCCGGACAAAAACCAAACTAGTGCTTTTTAAAATTAATACTACTTACATTTCATTTTTTTACAAATATATGTACAGATATGTCTTAATTTTTTTTCCTTGTTGGGGATCGAAGACAATTAACAAAAAGCCTGAGCTGGTAGTCGCTCTTTTTTGGGAAAAAAATTGCTGGGGGACGGAAAAATGTAAACATGAGTAGGAGTCCAATGGCGCATGTAGTGTGCTGATTCTTCGACGCGGCTCTGGACTCATGATAACATGTCTAAGCCTTTAAACCCATCTTGGGCTAATACTTCTAATTTTAAGTAAATTGCAAAAAAAAACGCTGAAAATGGCTAAAAATTACATTTTTGAAAACGTTTTTTTTTTGGACTCGATCAAGTATGTCTTTTATGTATTTCAATACGCTGAATTTAAATCCGAAATGCGTTTCGCCCGTACACTCTCCAAATTTTGAGTAGTTTTGGGAAAAACTGTTTTAAAAAATTTCGAAAATTTCTTTTTTGATTTTTTTTATTGACATTGATTATGTATGTAAATTTGGAGTATGTACAGCCAGACGTCCTTCGAATTTAGATTTAGCTTATTGAAATACATAAGAAACATACCTAATCTTGCTTAAAAAAAAATCTTCATTTTCATCACTGCAATTTTTCGCAATTTTGAGCCATTTTTAGCATTTTTTTGCAATTTACTCAAAATTTTGAGGATGTATGGGCCAAACGGGGCCCCGGATTTGGATTCAGCGCATCAAAATACATATAAATGGATGGGTCTATTCAAATGCACAGACCACTTTTTTTTTTTTGTTGTGTGCCGGTGTAATGAGCTTTCATAAAAATACTTGTAACTAACCTAAGATACAACCATATCGATAAAAAGACTGCTATTAAGCAGTCTTATTTAATACGTTACATGTTATGAAATATCATAACATGTAACCTACCATATATAATTTTTGTATTGAGCTAAATAAAAAACACTTTTTTTAAATTGCCTTATATACAAAAAATTAGTATCAAATTCAATAAGCTGAAAACTAAACTAACTTAAAAAAATTTTTTACAAAATGTCTTATTAGAACAACGTTTTTTTTTTTATTAAAAACAACTCAAAAAACTTTTTTGAAAATTGGGAAAAAAACTATGTTATTATAATAGATAAAAACCACGAAAATTCTCAATTTTTTTACTGGCGTGAGGCGCCGTGGGCAAGGGCGCAGGGGGGGTTTTTCCCCCTGTCTCCCCCCGGGCCGGACGGGCCTGGGTTCCAGTATAAAATTTTGAGCAGTTTGCTTAAAGACGTTTCTTTATTTTTTTTAAACAGAAACAGGAAATCCATACCGTTCCTTTATTCAATTTCGAATTTAAAAGGGAAACTGTTTGTACCAGATGTTTAAACGAAGCTTAAAAATATAAAATTGGCCATGTTTGAAAAGTCCCCAAATTGAGGTGAGATCGAAAAAATAATGGAGCTGGAATTTTGGATTAGAGTAGAGTTTGGAAAATGGCCCCCGCTTTAGGTGCATGGACTAACCGAACGCTTATTTACTAATTTGATGTTCGCTGTTTATTTAAAGTAAATTTTTCGTGTTTTATATTAGGTTTTATTAGAACCCAGCATAAATATGCAACACAATAAATGAAAAAGGGATAATTGACCAAGTGACATAAAATATTTTCGCTTTACTCTCATCCAAGATGTAATATTGGAACTTAGTCTTTTATGCGGTGGCTAGTTTTAGAGAGAATTTAAAATTAATGGGGCCTATTTCAGGTAAACCGGAAACCCTAGGATGTCCGTGACAACTTCTTTTGGCCTCTCTTTTTAATTCCAAAAATCTCGAGGAATGTTTTATACATTTTAACCTATGTTTACTAATATACACTACATACTTTAAAAGTGTAAAAAGAAAATATATGTGGACAATTTCAAAGAAACTGAAAATATTATTTCTTCCATTTTCTTTTGTAATTATTAAAGAGTCTTCAAACTATTTAACTTTTAATGTTTTATGGCTTGCTTTTTTGAATGCCAAGAAAGTAAGATTTGCCTGTTTGTGGTGAATCATACATCTCCACTGAGGTTTATCAATTCGTGTTAACACTGAAAATCATGCATTGCAGGATTGGAATATCTTCTTATATATTATCTTACTGCGAAGGACGGGGGACATTTTGGTTCAAAAGAGGACAGTCCTCCCGGCTGGAGGACGATTGGCAACCCTATCTTTCTACGAACGCTTCAGGCGGAGGAGGGGGGCTCTGGCTCCCTCAGCCACGCCTTGGATACGACCCTGCACGTCGTAAAATAATAATTAACCAGTTCAAGTATTGCCACCTCTATTTAGTCGAAGCCTTTCATGTAGATTTATGTTTATTACGGAACACCCTGTTTTGAATAATAATAAATAATTAACTTTATTTCTATCATAAAACATCTTGTAGACCAATAATACTACCTTGTCGATGATTATATTTCAATGATCATTCAAATATTTATTACATGCATACGCGAACAAACGTCTTTGATAACTAGAAAATAATGACTAGTTTAATGACTCTTTCTAACCAGACATGCAAAAAACCTTATAGTTATTTTAAAACCAAATTACAAGATCCCATTTTGGAAACAATGGGTTTTGTAACGATGCATGGTCAGTTTGGGCCTATAGTTAAGTGGGGTCTAGCCAAAAAATCTTACACAGACGAGAGAAATTTCGCCTGTTATAATGACCACCAGGCCGTTGTTATAATTTTCTGTTATCCTAAAATATCGCATCTCCGACGAAATGTAACCTATAGTAAAAATATATTAAAAAAACGAACAAATTTAATTTTTAATTTTTTTCAAATTTTGAATATATAACTTTTTTCCGGGGAGATTTAGGTACAGGTACAAATTTACAGAAAAAAAGCTGTTATTATTTTTTAAAACAGTTTTTTGTAAAAGCCTTTAGAATTTGCAAAAATCGAGATATAGTTTTTCAAAGTTGGCTACTTTTATCGTTTTTTCTTATGTTAAATGTTTTTTTTTTCGAACTTTGTCGTATAGCTTTTTTTTCTGTCAATTTTGGTAGATATACTATACATGAAAAAGAAAGCCTTAATCAATCAATCAATCAAAATAGGCTTTATTGTCTTTAAAAAATATACATTTTCATAGACAAGGCGTCTTAGGGCCTAAAAAATATCCATATGGTATATAAATTAATAAATACATATGTATAAATAAATAATTATTAAGAGAGAGAATTATAAGAAAATTATTAAAATTATACAATTAATAAGAAATTTACAGTAATAAAAAAAGTATAATACATTTGATATTGACTATTACAAACAGAGATTCCAAAATAAATAAACAATTACCGTAACCAACGATTCTTGTAAACTAAGTCACAAACATAATCACACCAATCTTTATGCATCCGACAAAGTGTCTGCATAAAATTCATTCAAATTATAATATGTCTTTACTTCCAACATCTTTTTAACTGATTTTTCAAAGTGTTTAATATCTTTTATATTTCTCAAAGAAACCGGTAGATGGTTGTACATTTTTAAAGATTTATATATTATAGACTTTTTTGTAAGGGTGCTTGCAGATATTGGAAGTCTTAATTTATTTAAATTGCGTGTATTATAAACGCTGCATATTTCATTGTCTTTATATGTCTCAAGGCAGAGTCAAGATTTTTTCCCTTAGAAAATACGGCCGACAGTGTTCTCTCGGTAGGATTCCGCACGTGAAACGTAAAGCTCTCTTCTGGAGTACAAACACTGATTGAAATAGCAGCCTACTACAGAAACCCCAAAAAGCAATTCCATATCTTGGGTGAGATTCTACTAAGGAGAAATAGACAGTCTTTGCCAGTGACTGTCCCAGCTCATTGTAAACCACCCTGACCGCGTAGCAGCCAGAAGCAAGTTTTCTGTTCAATTTAGAAACATGCTCATTAAATTTTATGTTTTTGTCAATGTATATATCGAGAAATTTGGTCACAGATTTGTTTTCTACTACACTAGATTCAATGGGGGTATATCGTTGGTTGAAAATTTAAAAGTTATGATGTTAGTTTTTGCAATGTTAAGACAGAGATAATTTGCATCACACCAATCCTTCAATGTAATTAAATTATTGGTTAGGGAAGCAATAACATTATGCAAGTTTGATCCGCACAACAGAATAGTTGTGTCATCTGCAAATAATGTGAACTTTCCATCTATACCAATATTATTTAAGTCATTAATATAAATCAAAAACAATAATGGTCCCAGGACTGACCCCTGAGGTACGCCATATGCTTTATTGTCTGCATCCGTGAAGTTCCACTAGAGGTTTCCACGATTTTTTTTCTATTAGATATGTATGATCGTAGCCAGTCCAAGGAAACTCCCCTAAAACCGTAACTATACAGTTTATCAAGCAGTACTCTGTGATTGACGCAGTCAAATGCTTTGGAAAAATCACAGAATACCGCTGCAGCAACATCCCCCTCATTAAGCCCTGTATAAACTCCTTCAAGGAGAGCGAAGATGGCATCTTGAGTGCTCTTTGAACCCTGAAAGTCAAATTGATTTAAGGATAGTAGTTTGTGGCGTTCAAGAAAGCTAATCATTCTAGACTTGACTAGCCTTTCAATAATTTTTGAAAGGGTAGGTAGAAAAGAAATGGGTCGAAAATTCGCTGGCTTGTTGGGGACACCACTCTTATTTTACGACCTTTAAAACGATGCCTGAAAAAAGTGTCAAGGATTAAAATTAACTCAGATTTAAAAAAAAAATTCTAATCCTCACATCCTCCTCAATCTTAAATTTTAAAATTTTTACCACCTTTTTACCGTTATACCAAGTATTTTTTTATTAAATAACCAAATTACTTTTTTTAATATAATGATATCATTATTTTATGAAAAACTTACTCAGAATTGGAAAAAAATTAAATTAAATTTTTCTCCATAGAAAACCTCTTATTAATTATTTGTTTTGCTGCCTGAACTTTTTATATTTATTTACTTACATATTAAAATTATTTAAAATATTTTCAATATAAGTATTAAATTTTCCGTCATTATCTCCTTAAAGATCATACATACAAACAGAATATATGAGTTCTTTGCAGAACATGGAGTGAATTTATCCCAACTTTCTGCAGCAATGGTTTTCTTCACATCCTTAGGTACAGTACATTCCACAATAATTCGTTGATTTCTAGTTTTACCTGCTACTGTTAGTTGTAAAACTCAATAAACTTTGGTTAACCGCATGTAGGTCCGGACTTAAAATTTCCTTTATTTATTATTGTATCTACTTTTTGGTATATTATGCAGGTTAAAGGCAAAATCCTGGTGTTAAATATAAAGCAGAGTCTTTTCATCTTGAGTTCATCAGTCGTTTGGAGTTTGTCAAGGTATTTTCGGGTGTGTTATTGGGCATCAAACATAGCTAACTTAAACTATTAATATTAGTGGGTAATCAGGACCTGTACCCTTTCAAAAGGTGCGGTGCCTACACAAGAGATATTTATCAGGCAACTTATTTATGGCTGGGTTTTCCATTGAGGGTTGTCATTTAAAATTTATTCCGGTCAAGAAATCAACGAATTATTGTGAAATGTACCATAAATAAGTTATTTTTTTAAGCCTTGATGCGCAGAAGGTTTAATGATGAAAATTGGTATCAGTCCATGTTTCAAAGTTTTCCAACCCTAGTTGAGGGTAGTCAACTTTGAAATGTCATATCTCGATTATTATTAACTCTACATACTTCAAGATCATAAAATAGGCTTTCTTTTTTTATGCCATATTATTTTATATATATTACTTAGATTCACAGAGACAAAAAGTTATAGAACAAAGTTTGGAGAGAAAAATTTGAAAAAAAAAAACGATGAGAGTAACTAACTTTAAAAAATCATATGTTGGTTACTACAAATCCTAAATACTTTTACCAAACACCCTTTTAAAAAACATGATACAGCTTTTTTCCCGTTAAGAGTCCATTCGCGCCGCGAAAATTGGATCAATTTGGGGTTTGGGGCATAATGTTTTTCTCAAAAACGGTATAAGTTATCGATAATTTTCAAAAACTATATGAAAGCCAACACTTAAATCTAGGCTTCTGCTGTAATAGTTTTTTAAATTTGGATTTAGTTTTTAATATTTCCTTGAGTGAAAGTCACCCTAAAATCGGTTATGTTTAGATACTATTTTCTCTTAACTCGACTTATATTTCAAAAATCCGTTACAGCAGAGGCATAGATTATTTTCTTACTTTTAAAATGGTGTATAATTTATGTCATTTAAGTGAAAAATAGTTACCGAAAAACGTTATCTTCTGTAGGCTTGCAATCGGAAACAACATCGCATCGATACACCGAATTTGGAAGAACCTAAATAAAATATAATATTTGTGATAGTGGGAGTTTGTTAGTCCCCGCCCACCATCTCCGCGTCCTTTCGCTCGACCCCTAAGGTGCGATACCTAGACCCAAATTTATTTGATTTTTTTTGTTTGGTTTTTTAAATATATTTTTGTCATTATGTCTACAAGAAATGGTAAACTGTTTTACCTTACGTGCCTTCATTATCCCCTTTCTTCCTGAAAAAAAAGGTATAATAAAGGAGGAAGGGGAAATTTCACAAGTTGTGTTACAGTCAGAGTTTATCGTTATAGTTGGATCAGTATAAAAATAAAAATTCGTTTTTATTTTAGGAAAAAAACATAAAAAGTACTAAAAAGGTTTGATTTAAAACTGGCGGCCGCCTTTGCTTTTAATATAGACTAGTTTTACAGACACGTGCGGAAAGCGGCACATTATCAAAAACAAAGCGGCCATCAGGTCAAATTGAACCGTTTTAGCTACTTTTTATGTTTTTTTCTTTTCAAAGAGAACCGAATTTTTATTCCTATACTGATCCAACTATACCTTAAGAGTGCATTTACGCTACACCTTAGGGGTCGGGCGAAAGGACGCGGAGACGGTGGGCGGAGACTAACAAACTCCCACTATCACAATTTTCGTATAGCCGCATTAAAAATATTATATTTTATTTAGGTTCTTCCAAATTCGGTGTATCGATGCGATGTTGTTTTCGATTGCAAGCCTACAGGAGATAACGTTTTTCGGTAACTATTTTTCACTTAAATGACATAAATTATACACCATTTTAAAGGTAAGGCACGGTTGGAGACATCATCTGGTATACGGATGGTTCCAAAACCGAGCAGGGAACTGGAGCGGGCGTGTACAGTGAAATGAGGAATTCACAATTCTCCATTTCACTAGGAACACACAGTTCTGTATTTTAAACGGAAATATATGCTTTACTGCACTGTGCAAAAGAAAATAACAGGAGGGCTTATAAAAATAAGCGGATCTGCATAATAACAGACAGCCAAGCATCACTGGGGGCACTAGTAAACCCAAGGTAACGTCCAAGCTGACATGGGAATGCCAAAAGAACTGGAAGTCTTGGGAGAACGCAACAGAGTAACTCTCTTGTGGGTACCAGGACATTCGGGAATAGAAGGCAACGAAAAAGCGGATGAGCTAGCGAGACAGGGATCATCCACACCATACTTTGGACCAGAACCTGCCCTTGGAGTGACCAAACCACAGCCGAGGCAAACCAGGGGAAAGGATCGGAAACAAACACGAGGAATACTGGGGAAACCTTAGTAGAATTAGACATGGAAAAAGCTTCATAAGGGGCCCATCCAAAAAACGAAGGAAGAACTACTCAGACAAAGTAGGAAAATACTTCGCATAACGGTAGGGTTGCTAACAGGGCACGATAGCCTAAGAGGACACCTACACAAGATAGGCTCATACATTGGGGACCCAAGTTGCAGAATGTGCGACGAGGGGGAAGAAACAGCCTACCATATCCTGTGCGAATGTGAAGCATTGAATCACAAAAGACAGGCATTATTTGGGCAGCCGAAAATGAGCCCACAGGAATATATCAACCATCCAGTCGGGGTTTACAGACTTGTAAGGAACGAGACTAATAGGAGGATTGGTATAAATGATTATGGGAGATTAGGCACAAAAAACCAAGAGGCTGCGCGCCCCT
>JAHBCN010020288.1:0-15240 GCA_019359885.1 Listronotus oregonensis
TATCTTACTACCAATATTTAATTAAATTTAGATCAGAATAAGAAATGTGCTCTGTTATCTTAAGATTTGTGCAAAGCTTTTGATGCGGTAAAACAAGATATATTGCTTTAAAACCTATTTAATATATAAATGGAAGAAAAAAATCATTGTTGGTTTGCAAGTTATTTAAAACAAAGTAAGCAATATGTTAAAATTGGAAAAAGAACATTAGTTCCTTAAAAATAATTACTTGTGAAATACCACAAGGATCTATTTTGGGCTCAGTATTATTTTTAATATATATAAATTCAATGCTGTTATTAAAATAAATGGATACTATAAGATTGTTTGCCGATGATACATTCATCGTATATTTTGCCAATAGTAACAGTGAAATTTAAGACAATAATAAATATGATTTAAAAATTGAATTTAATTCATAACAATTTAATAAACCTTCTTTAAATTTAAATAAAAAACATTTAGAATAACTTTTAAATTAATTATCATCTTTAATAGAAATTTTGTTTAAAATAATGACCACTAAAATAACTTAAAAGTATTTATTTTAGTTAAGTACACTCAAAATTGCAATACTAAATTTCAGTATTGGGTTCAGCAAACTTAAAAATAATAACACCATTAATACGACTTCAAAATAAAATTATTATATGTATTTAAAAATTAACAATTAATTTGTATAATCAAATAATTATTTTAATAATAATTATATATAAAAATTAAAACATGTATATTTATTTAATTCCTATAATTAAAAGAAAAAAATCAAATATTATTCCTTAAAATATTAGTTACTTACATGGACTTAATAGTTTAAAAGATTTATTACAAACAATTCAATTTAAAAATAATTTTAAAATGATATTTATACTTTATAACGGAATGAAAATGTATAATCATGTTTCGACAAGAATTAAAAAAAAAATATCACTGTTTAAAATACACATAAAAAATACTTAAAATTAATTAAGCTGTTTCCTAATTGTGTTTTTGTTAAAGGCATTTATTGTTATTTTTTTATGTTACATTTCTGTAATAGACTATATAGTTGGTTGGAAATTAAATAAATAAATAAATAAAATATTAAAGTCGAAATTTTTATTTTTACCAACTAAAGCAATATAAAATCTTAGAGTTACTTTAATTGTAAAAAGTTCTATTGCTTAAAAATCTGCTACCATGAAAATGTAGGGTATTTTTTGGTCTAAGAAACCACATTTTGCTTTTTTTTTTGGAAGCTAGATGTTTTTCATGTTTCGAAGCTTCGACTTTTTTAACTTTTATCATTCTTTCCAACATTTATCAGCTTGTTGCTTTTATTATAAAATACAATAGCATGGTTGATTTAAAATTTATTTCGTGGAAGCAAGTTAATGGCAGATTACGTTAGGTTTTTGATTTTTTCTACAGAATGTGTCAAATTTTGATGTGTTAATAATGATTTGATAGTTTAGCTTGCATTAATTTATTGGTAAAGTTTATTATACTAAATATATGCAAATAAATACTTTTCCCACAAACAACTTTATCCAGCTTCGTCTTTATCTTCATTTAGAGAGAAATATTTTTTGTACGAAGGCCATCTTCACATAATAAGAAACCTGCCATTTATAGCCACCCTATTATTTTGCTTTTAAAAACAAAAAAAAAACATTTTTGCAATCTCTTTTTTAAAATTATGTTGTTAGGTAGATTTTTACTAGTAATAAGTAAGTAAAATAATTTCTAGCCGAAGACGAGGAATAATTTTTTAAACACATTCCCAAGCCAGGAAAAAATTCGGAATTAATTTAACCTCGCGTGGTATTCGGTAGGAAAATTCTACACTAAACTGTTTAAAATAATTTTTACATATTGTAGTGATATTTAAATACCATAATAGGACTTTTTGTAGCATATCCTTTAATTTAACATAAATTTTAAGTTACTACAACTGGCAGAAAATTGCCTGTTGTAGTAATTACCTTACGGCTTACGTACACTTTATATAACGCGGCGTGCAGAATCAGTGCCAGTAAACCGATTTGCGAGCCATATTCCTTTTTAACATTGACTCGAGTAGCGCAAAGATACTTTTTTATTATTAACCAAAAAAAATCCGCTGCTGGTTACCCACCGTAAAGAACAAAAATGTTTAATAAAATTTTTGCGTTTCTATGGTGTTAAACCCCATTAGATTCGGTAAAAAAATACAGGTGTAAAATTTTAGATGAAAAATTACGAGCGGGTTGAATAATATTTGCAATATTCCAGACTTCTTAGACTATTTATATAGTACTATAGACTATTTATATAGTATTTAAGAGAAAGGAAGATTATTTATTTCTATAGTGACAAAAAAATATTAATTTACATCTTACACCGTTTTTATCATGCAGCTGATGACATTCTATTCTAAACATGACAATGAATGGCAAGATTTTTATAACAGGTAGGGTAAGTTATTCGGTACGTTCTAGAATATGGTTAATAGTTTTTCTACATTTTTAAAATTTATTATTATACAATGTGTTTATTTAAAAAAATATCTTTGAGGAAATGTCAATAAAGAAAATTGCAAGGGCGATCATTTTTTTTATCGCAAAATGTTTTTCTAATTCAAATTAAATGCAAAAATGGCTTATAACGTTTTTAGCTTTTCAAAATTAAGGTATATGTATATATAATTTTCTTAGAAACTTTAAAAATCAAAATTAATTTGTATGTATTCTAAAAATTGCAATGGCTCTTAGCAATATTATTTGGTTATTTTAATACGTGTAAAAGCGTTATTAGGCTACGTCACAAAAATGATAATAATACGTACTATTAATTATTATTCTATTGCTCTATGTCTTAAAACATTTTTTAATTCTTTTTTATATAAATCTCTTTACAGGACCCTTATACAGACAGATCAAGTGTAGTAAAACATAGGCAGAAACTGATGAATTTACTACTGTCCGCTTCCATCGATAAACATCGTCATACATGATTGATTAACCGAACGAGTTCTCAGTTTGTAATATGCTTTCGGACGGGTGTGTAAATTTATGCGGTCTAATTTGTTGAGAAAACAGTTAATACTTAATACCGTTATTTATAAATAGGGAATTAAATACCAACAGCTTTATTTATCAGATCATTAATTGCCAAAGCAAAATAAAAAGTAAATTCTCTAAACCCAAAACTCATTTCTAAAATTAAAATAGTACGCAATGAAAAACTAAATAATTATAAACATAAAAAAATACTCTAAAATGAAATTATAATAAATATTCAAACAAACATCCTTCTTGCGCAAGGCAATATCCCAAACGATCGTAAAAACCCCATCTAACATTTGTTAGCATATTAGGGCTGATAGTTTAAGAAGCTTCTTTGATTTTTAATGGAAGTTCTTCTAAATTATTGCCTTATCATGACCATAAACCTTATTTTCTAAATAACCCCACAAAAAGAAATCATTAGAAGCAAGGTATGGTGATCTCGCGGGCCACAAAATGGTTCCACGTCTACTAATCAAACGGTTAGGAAACTTATTTTTAAATATCCTTGTCCATTGTAAGCAGGACAACCATCTTGCTGAAACCAGATATTACCAAATCTTAATCCTTACAATTGTACCGGCGAATTGCCGGTACAATTTGTTGTTGTAACAGATCCAAATAAATTGCTGCAGTTAAATTGCCTTTAATAAAAAATGGTCCAATAAGGTGTTCTTCCACCATACCAGCCCAAACATTCAATTTGAACCTTTTCACGAAGTTAGTAAACGTCCATTATTATTTATTTTTAGTGAAGAAACGAGTTTCCAAGAGAACTTACCACGTATTTGCATTGGCTGCGGCTGCAAGAAAGCAAATAATATTTAAATTCAAAATTAAATCTTTAAAAACATTCCACATTTGTCGCATCGTTTTTGCGAGTTTTGTTTCGCTAGCTCGAGTCAGGCGAATGTAAGTCAATTCGCCTAAGTTTTTCCTATGTTTCTACTACAGTGGACCTGTCTGTATTTGTATATTTGGTTTAGAGCAACATCTTTTATATCAAGTAAGACCTAAAAAGGAGGCCTTATTTTATTTACGGGCTTAAATTATAGTAAAGTATTTTGTATTTTTCCCTTTAAAAAATTCGTCGGAACCTATGAGGAGCTTTATATATTTTTATTAAATAATTTGCATTTAGATTTTTTATTCAGGATACATGGTCATAAAGTATTTAAAAATGATAAACGGAAAGCAAAATATTACTTTAAAATTGTTTTTTTATTTTTTTTTAAGATAATACGCAAAACAATAGTCGGCAAAATATTATTTATGATTTGTTAGAAACGCAAATTTTAAAATATATAATTTAATTTTTTAATTGCTCCAAAGAGCTTTATAATCGCTAATAGCGACTATTTAATATACGATGACTAAAACAAGATATTAAATGAATTAGGAATTATGTACCTTATGAAAATTTGTATTTTAGTTTAACGAAAAGTTGATAAAGGTATTCACTGTTACCAGGTTTCAGAAAACTAATGGGGATAATTTAATTAAATTGAATTTTCTTAAAAATCCTTGTTAGTTACTAGTTTCGAGAATGCAAAGCCCTATTAACTTTTATGAAAGTCTAATATCGTTTTTACTAACACACTACTAAGTATCTGTAGTGACTGGTATGTTATTTATTTTTTAAAATAAAAAGGAGTATGGTGTGTTTATTAAATGTAAGCTTTTTTAAAATTACTTGAGCATTAAGCAAAGGTAAACATGTTTTATTTAAAATACCTAATAGTAATGCTAAGAAGAAAAAAAGTTATAACATGTACCAAGCCACCATAACAAGCTCACTGACTTAAACGTTTTCGACTTTTTTTTGCAATTGCTAGCGCAACTATTCCGTACTGTTTTGTCAAAGAGAGTAAGTTATTAATCAAGTTATTTTAACAGGTAAGAAATTTTTTTGTGTTACGGTTTGCAAATAGAAGCTAAAAAAAGACTAAATCTATTTTAATTTTTACATAAAGAATGAATGAAAAAGATATTTTAAAGCAAATATATGTTTAATAATTAAATTTGAATATCTTTTTTGCTTACAACACCCTAAACAATATGTTAAAAATAACATTTATGGATATAAAATTCATTAAAATGCAGCCGCAAATTTAATTGCAGAATATTTGTTGGGTCTAAAATCTCGATTATTTATTAACCATTTTTAAAACGCGATATTGCACATTTGTATCCAAACTAATACAAAAAATATATTTTTAACGCAATTACCAAATGCTGCCTAAAACGTTTAAAATATATTTTATATGTTTTTTTTTTAAAATTTACCTATGTTAGGACATGAGTACATATAAAATTCATTAATCAAAATAATGCATTTAATTTATAAAATAAATAAAAAAACTAAGAGTGCTAGTAACATACACCAAGATTTACGTACCTAAAATATATAATCATTTTTAAAAGTTTATTTAGTTATAATTTTTTAATTTTTTTTTCCACATAAGGGCAAGTTAATGTTTTAAATCGACTAAAACTATTTTAATTTTTATATACATAATAAAAAAAGATATTTTAAAACCAAATATGTGCTAATTAAAGTAAATTTAATATCTTTATTGCTTACAACGCCCTTAACGATATGCTAACAATAACATTTGTGGATATAAAAAAATAAAAGTGCTGGCAACAAGCACCAAGATTTAAATACTTTAAAAATATAATATATTTACATTTTCAAAAACTGGTAAAAAGACTTAATAATAACTCTCACATAAAAAGTTTAAATTTTATTTAAAGGCACATTTAAGAATTACAAACAATTTTACGGTTAGCTTTGAGCCTGGATATTAAATTTAAGGATATTCTAAAAATTTGTTATAAGATCAAGTTATTTTATTTTTATTATCCGGTCTGGTAAGTTCTGGTTGGTTCGATAGATTACTGGCAACAACTTGTTGAAAAGTATACTTCTTTCTGATATACAGAATATTGTCGAGACGCACGTAACAATCTTTATGTTTAAAGCTCCTTTAAAAAAATAAGTCTAAATTATATATATTTATATATATATATATATATATATATATATATATATTATATATATATATATATATATATATATATATATATATATATATATATAAAAAGAGAGAAAGGTAGTCGTGACTGACTAGTTAAAAAAAAATTCTGAAACCCAGAGTAGTGGAAATGAAGTCAATTGAAAAGGCCACTTTAAATAATTAACTCTTTATTGAAAAAGTCGAGCTTTCGGAAAAACTTTTTTCCCATCATCAGGACAATCTAAAAATAAAAGAAAATGAATCTTGTTAGTGAAACCAACAAAAATAATTTTCCCTTTTACAAAGTTCTTACCATATGTGAGTTGAAAGCATGAGACAGGTTTAAATAATAATGAAGAACAAAACTTCATTTACATTCCTCAAAAAAAAACTTTTTTTCTTAAACTACATTGACTTTACCCTAGTTTTTAGCACGTGGATCGTTGCCACCATGTTAATAAAAATACTTTTACGGAGTGAAAAGAATATACAAAAAGCAAAATAATTTATAGTTAAAAGCTTACAAAAAACAAGTACGATTTTAAACTTAACGACCAATGAGCGCTGTCAGTTCAGCAAGAATTAACAAAATCTGATATAATGATTTTAAAAACATTGGATTTTTCATTTTTGAGATTCGGACATCATAGGCCGTATCATGCAGAACTGACAGAGCCATCTGTCGTGGTACCTTAACAAAAAATTGTTATCGTTTTTTTGGTACGAGAGAATATAATTATAAATGGAGCTAACGTACAACAAGCATATCTAAAAAAGGTAGGCTGCTGTTAACCTCGTGCTCCACGGTAAATTGAAGATCTTGGTTATAAGAGTTAAAGATTTCTAGAGCTACATCTACTCTATTATGTGGAATACATAAAATAAGATCATCCACATAGCGTTTCACGAAAGTAATTGAAAAAGGCATATTTTCCATAGAATCCCTCACCAAATCGTCAAGAACATAGTTGCATAGAATAGGCGAGATAGAAGATTCCATTGGGGTTCCATGTATTTGTTTGAAATATTTATTATTGAAAACACAGTAATTTGAATCGAAAATAAAAGTTATTATGGTTTTAAATATATCAAAATCCATTCCGCAATAGTCTGAGATTATTTTTTAGTTCTTTGTAGTTTCTTAGATCGTTAAGAATCACCCCAAATTGTACGTTGTCCGCAGTGATAAAGGTAATGCAACTGTAATCATGTTTAAGCAGGATTATTTGGATAAAAGCAATGAACTTCTTAACGATGTAAGAAACTACGAAGAACTAAAAAATAATCCTACTTCAACCTTACAACTTAAAACTAACAAAATAGTTAAACAACTTAGGGACAAGGAAATTATAGACAATGTTTTATTTAAAAAAATGACTTACTATAGTTCAATAGCTCCTAGGTTCTATGCCTTACCTAAAATTCATAAAACCACATTGTCTATGAGACCCATTGTATCTTCAATTAATAGTCCAAATGGACGACTGGCCTCTCACATGACCGAAATTCTTACTCATGCATATGATTTTAACAATGATTATTATATTAAAGATTCGTTCACCTTCAGTGAGTTTATAAACAATATTCAAATCCCAGACGGTCATGTGATTGTTAGTTTCGATGTAGTTTCCCTTTTTACTAACCTACCTTTAGAAGTAATTATTGCTAGTCTCGAAAATAAGTGGGACACAATCTCAGACTATTGGAATGGATTTTGATATGTTTAAAACCATAATAACTTTTTTTTCGATTCAAATTACTGTGTTTTCAATAATAAATATTTCAAACAAATACATGGAACAATATCCTCTTCTCCCATTCTATTAAACTATATTTTTGACGATTTGGTGGGGATTCTCGGAAAAAGCTTTTTCAATACTTTCGTAAAACGCTATGTGGGTGATCTTATTTTATGATCCCATAATAAATAGAGTACTTAAAATTTTAACTCTATAACCAAGATCTTCATTTCCCTGGAGCACGAGTTAACAAGCCTACCTTTTTGATATGCTTGTTGTACGTGACCCACAAGGACTCTTAAAACAACTTGGTATAGAAAACCTACTTTCTAACAGGTTCATAAGCTACCATCCTTATCATCCAACGAACATGAAGATCAATCTTATCTTGCGATGAAAAGAGAGCTGTCCTGATTACAGAGAAAAGGACTCAAACAATTAGAAAATATTCTCGCAGAAATTCCTACCCAAAACATATTATAGTAAATTCCTATATAGTACTAAAAAATTGCCAGAAAATTCCATAAGATCAAGTCAACCACTTCTTTGCATACGCAAGATAAGATCTAACAAAAATTGTTTTTCATGGTGAATTTTCAAGAACCAGAAAGCCTCTTTTCTGTTCTTCTCCATATATAGAGATTTAACACCTAAACTTATAAAACTTTTTAATAATAATGACATTAAAATACAAAATGCCTCAAAACTGGTTCCATTTTATTTACTAAAACAAAATTCCAATAATAACAAAGAAACTTATAACGTAGTATATCAAATTTCCATGCTGAATGATTTGGTCTACATAGACATACATGTAGAAATCTAATTGGGCGTATCACTTCTCATAAAGTGACGCCAGAAAGGTGTTTTTCTTGTGCACTCTTTAACTTAACCTGGGCACGCTATGGACTGGGAGAATGCAAATCTTGATAGCAGACAATTTACAAAAGAACTTTCCTAGAAATGATACGATTTATACAACCAAAATCTATGAATAAAAAGAGGATATCCAAAATCTTAGCCCATTTATAATTATTTTTTCTCGTCCAAAAAAAAACGATAAAAATTTTTTCGTTAAATTCAAAATAAGCATCTAAACTTTTTTTTTTGAAATACATATATTATAACCTATTAATTAAAAACCTTTTTGTAAATGGTATTTATTTTTATACCATCATATTTTTTCCTGTTTTTTTTAAAAAAAAAAAGGAAAAAAGTAAGGGAAACAAAAATTCAATTTTCTTTTTTTTTTTATTATTGTCTTAAAATAAAATCAGTATTCAAACCTTACAATAATGATCTTCAAACTCAATTGTGAGCAGTGTAAAAAATTTCCCCAGGTAACGACAGATGGTCTGTCATTTCTGCATGATACGGCCTATGATGCCCAAATTTAAAAAAATGGAAAACCCAAATTTTTTTAAAATCATTATATCAGTTTTTGTTAATTTTTTCAACTGACAGCGCTCATTGGTAGTTAAGTTTTAAAATCGTACTTGTTTTTGTAAGTTTTTTAACTATAAATTCTTTTGCTTTTTTTTTTCCTAAAAATGTTTTTAATAACATGGTGGCAACGATCTACGTGCTAAAAACTAGGGTAAAGTCAATGTAGTTTAAGGAAAGAAGTTTTTTTTTTGAGAAATGAGAATGAAGTTTTGTTCTTCATTGGTATTTAAACCTGTCTCATGTTTTCAACTCACATATGGTAAGAACTTTGTAAAAGGGAAAATTATTTTTGTTCGTTTTACTAACATGATTCATTTTCTTTTATTTTTATATTGTCCTGATGATGGGAAAAAAGTTTTTCCGAAAGCTCGACTTTTTCAATAAAGAGTTAATTATTTAAAGTGGCCTTTTCAATTGACTGCATTTCCACTACTTTGGGTTTCAGAATTTTTCTATATATAGTTTTTAGTGGAATAATTAAAGAGGTTACTCATGTTAAATACCTTGGGGTGATGATTGACTGTACCTGAAGTATTTTATTGAATATTGACAAAAAAATTTTTGATTTATAATTCTATATCCTTAGAAATATTTTTATCAGAAAAATGTTGATACCGATTTTCTGGTGGAATCTTTTGGATTAAGTATGGGGTTAAATTTAATGAAGCATTAACCGTTACAAATAATTCAAAATAAAATTTTAAAAAATAATTTAAAAAAAGATTATTTATATCCAACAAACTTTAGGAAAAGTAGTTTAAGGAACCATTCTTCCACTCAATTGTCTTAATTATAACACCGCATTTCAGCCGTTTAATGGTCAGCATAATGAAATTTTGACTATTCCTAGATGTAATAGTGAATTTTATAGACGTTCAGTTAATTTCTTGGGGCCAAAGTCTAAAACCAGCCCAAATGACGTGAAAATGTTCAAAGCCAAAACATTTAAAAATAAATTTATTTGGAATAAAAGATTTTTTTAGAAGGCCGCTTTTTTAAGGAAACAACGTAAAAAAAAAAATTAGATCCGATAGATTTAAATTTTTATTCATAAATTTAGGTAAAGTGGAAAACACATACAGATGCTCTGCATCTAGGTTATTACATAAATAAATAACAATTTAACGTGTAATTTACATTATGTATATTTATATTGTAAATTTATAACTTTTTATATATATATATATATATATATATATATATATATATATATATATATATATATATATATATATATATATATATATATATATATATATATATATATATATATATATATATATATATATATATATATATATATATATATATATATATATATATATATATATATATATATATATATATATATATATATATATATATATATATATATATATATATATATATATATATATATATAGTTATAAATTTTACAATATAAATATACATAATATTTTTTTTAAATTGTTTTTAATTAAAAGTAAAAAGCACCTAGATGCAAGCTTTTTGTGCCCCCGAAATTTTTTATGAAAAAATTTTAAATTTTTATCGGTTTAAAAAAATTTTTTTTTTTACGTTTTTCCTTAAAAAGGACCTTCAAAAAATTTTTTTCCCAAAAAAATGTTTTTTGATTTTTTTAAAAATGTTTTGGCTTTAAACACACGTCAGTTGGAAAAAATTTTTTGATTTTTGGAAAGAAATTAACTGAACTTTTAAAAACCCAAAATCTGGGGAAAGTCAAAAACTGATTCTGCGGAAAACTATTTCCTTTTCCCAAAAGGGGGCCCCTGGGGGCTTTGTGTAACATTTTAGTGGAAAATTTTGAGTTTTAAATTTTTCTACTTCTTCACTAAAAGCATGTTTTTGGGGTATAAATTCTTTTTTATAAATTATTTTTAAGATTTTTTTTTTAATTATTTGTAAGGGGGTCAATGCGTTCTGTTCCCTTAAAAACCCCTACTGTGATACCAATGCCAAAAAAGATTCCACCGAAAAAAATTTTTTTTCTGATAAAATATTTCAAAAAATATAGAACTTATGGGGGAAAATCTAATTTTTTTAGTCGAAAGCAGGGAAAATTTCCCCTTCAGGTAGCGTAAATTTAAAAATAAAAAAAACCCCTTTTAAATTTTTCCCTAAAAACTATATATAAAAAAATTTTAAACCCCAAAGAAAAGGGGGAAAAGCGTCAAAAAAAACCAATTTAAAAAAATTTAAATCTTTATTAAAAAAAATCGGTTTTTAAAAATTTTTTTTCCCCTCATCGGGGCAATATAAAAAAAAAAAATGAATCATGTTAGTAAAAGGGCAAAAAAATTTTCCCTTTCCCCCCCAATTTTAAAACATGGAAAAATTTAAAAAAAACCCCCAAAGAAAAAAAAACCTTTTTAAAAAAAAAAAATTTTTTCCAAACCCTTTTCTTTTCCCCGGGTTTTTGCACAATCGTTGCCCCCCATGTTATTAAAAACACTTTTTCGGAGTGAAAAGAATATAAAAAAACAAAAGAATTTATAGTTAAAAAGCTTAAAAAAAACAAGTACGATTTTAAAACTTAACTACCAAGGGGGCGCTGTCAGTTGAACAAAATTAACAAAATCTGATATAATGATTTTAAAAACATTGGATTTTCCATTTTTGAGATTCGGACATCATAGGCCGTATCATGCAGAACTGACAGAGCCATCTGTCGTGGTACCTGGGTAATATTTATACACTGCTCACAATTGAGAGTTTGAAGATGCATTATTGTAAAGGTTTGAATACTGATTTTATTTTAAGACAATAATAGAAAAAGAAAAAGAAAATTGAATTTCTTTTGTTTCCCTTACTTTTTTCCTTTTTTTTTTTTTGTAAAATAAACAGGTAAAACAATATGATGGTATAAAAATAAATACCATTTACAAAGGTTTTTAATTAATAGGTTATAATATATATGTACTTACAAAATGCAAAGTTTAGATGCTTATTTCTGAATTTAACGAAAAATTGTTATCGTTTTTTTGGTACGAGAGAATATAATTATAAATGGAGCTAAGATTTTGATATCATTTTTTATTCATAGATTTTGGTTGTAAGTAAATACGTATCATTTCTAGGAAAGTTCTTTTGTACCAATTGTCTGCTCCATCCAAGATTGTTGCATTCTGCCAGTCCATAGCGTGTCCAGCAGTGTTTACATGTTGAGAGAGTGCACAAGAAAGAACACCTCTTCTGGCGTCACTTTTATGAGAAGTGATACGACCAATTAGATTTCTACATGTATGTTCTATGTAAACCAAATCACATTCACGGCATGGAATTTGATATACTACGTTATAAGATTCTTTGTTATCTATTGGAGTTTTAGTTTTAGTAAATAAAATGGAACCAGTTTTGAGGCATTTTTTTGCTATTTTAATGTCATTATTATTAAAAAGTTTTATAAGTTTAGGTGTTAAGTCCCCTATATATGGAGAAGAACAGAAAAGAGGCATTTCTGGTTCTTGAGAAAATTCACCATGAAAACAATTTTGTGTTAGATCTCTATCTTGCGTATGCAAAGAAAGTGGTTGACTTGATCTTATGGGTAAATTTTCTGGCAATTTGTATATAGTACTTTATAGGAATTTACTTATAATATGTCTTGGGTAGGAATTCTCTGCGAGCATATTTTCTAATTGTTTGAGTGCCTTTTCTCTGTAATCGGGACAGCTCGTCTTTTCATCGCTAAGATAAGATTGATCTTCATGTTCGTTGGATGATAAGAATGGTAGCTTATGAACCTGTTAGAACAGTAAGGTTTTCTATACCAAGTTGTTTTAAGAGTGCCTTGTGGGTCACGTACAACAAGCATATCTAAAAAAGGTCTGCTGCTGTTAACCTCGTGCTCCACGGTAAATTGAAGATCTTGGTTATAAGAGTTAAAGATTTCTAGAGCTACATCTACTCTATTATGTGGAATACATAAAATAAGATCATCCACATAGCGTTTTACGAAAGTAATTAAAAAAGGCATATTTTCTAGAGAATCCCTCACCAAATCGTCAAGAACATAGTTGCATAGAATAGGCGATATAGAGGATCCCATTGGGGTTCCATGTATTTGTTTAAATATTTATTAGAAAAAATAATTTGAATCGAAAATAAAAGTTATTATGGTTTTAAACATATCAAAATCCATTGAATAGTCTGAGATTGTGTCCCACTTATTTTCGAGACTAGCAATAATTACTTTAAAGGAGGTTAGAAAAGGGAAACTACACGAAAAATAAAATCACATGACCGTCTGGGATTTGAATATTGTTTATAAACTCACTGAAGGTGAACGAATCTTTAATATAATAATCATTGTTAAAATCATATGCATGAGTAAGAATTTCGGTCATGTGAGAGGCCAGTCGTCCATTTGGACTAATAATTGAAGATACAATGGGTCTCATAGACAATGTGGTTTTATGAATTTTAGGTAAGGCATAGAACCTAGGAGCTATTGAACTATAGTAAGTCATTTTTTTAAATAAATCATTGTCTATAATTTCCTTGTCCCTCTGTTGTTTAACTATTTTGTTAGCCTTAAGTTGTGGTTGAAGTAGGATTATTTTTGTTTTTGTAGTTTTTACATCGTTAAGAAGTTCATTGCTTTAATCCAAATAATCCTGCTTAAACATATTTAATTGCATTACCATCACTGCGGTCAACGTACAATTTAGGGTGATTCTTAACGATCTAAGAAACTACAAAATAATCTCAGACTATTGCGGATTGGATGTTTAAAACCATAATAACTTTTATTTTCGATTCAAATTACTGTGTTTTCAATAATAAAATTTCAAACAAATACATAACCCCCCAAGGGGAACCTCTATCTCGCCTATTCTATGCAACTAAGTTCTTTTGGCGATTTGGTAAAGGGGTTTATGGAAAATATGCCTTTTTGAATTACTTTCGTGGAAACCCCGTGGATGATCTTATTTTATGTATTCCACATAATAGAGTAGATGTAGCTCTAGAAATCTTTAACTTTATAACCAAGATCTTCAATTTACCGGGGGGACGAGGTTAACAGCAGCCTACCTTTTTTAGATATGCTTGTTGTACGTTAGCTCCATTTATAATTATATTCTCTCGTACCAAAAAAACGATAACAATTTTTTGTTAAGGCACCACGACAGATGGCTCTGTTAAAAACTGCATGATACGGCCTATGATGTCCCAATCTCAAAATGAAAAATCAAATGTTTTTTAAAAACATTATATCAGATTTTGTTAATTTTCGAACTTTAAGCGCTCATTGGCCCTTAAGTTTTAAAAAACGTACTTGTTTTTTTTTAAGCTTTTTAAAATAAATTATTTTGCTTTTTGTATATTCTTTTCACCCGTAAAAGTCTTTTTTTTAACATGGTGGCAACGATCCACGTGCTAAAAACTAGGGTAAAGTCAATGTAGTTTAAGGAAAAAAAATTTTTTTTTTTAAATGTAAATTGGGGTTTTTTTCCCTTTATTATTATTTAAACCTGTCTCGTTTTCAACTCACATATGGTAAGAACTTTTGTAAAAGGGAATATTATTTTTGTTGGTTTCACCAAAAAGATTCATTTTCTTTTATTTTTAGATTGTCCTGATGATGGGAAAAAAATTTTTTCCCAAAGCTCGACTTTTTCAATAAAGAGTTAATTATTTAAAGTGGCCTTTTCAATTGACTGCATTTCCACTTTCTCTGGGTTTCAGAATTTTTTTTTAAATAGTCAGTCACATTTCCCTTTCTCTCTTTTTTTTTATATATATATATATATATATATATATATATATATATATATATATATATATATATATATATATATATATATATATATATATATATATGTATATATATATATATATATATATACTTAATATAAACTTAATTATTTTAACAAAAACAAAATTACAAGGTAAATACAAAATAAGAGGGCTACAATTTTTAGATCGGTACCAGCAAAGCCATCAAATATAAAAAAATTAATCAAAATAGAAAGGAAATATTCAATAAAAAATAAAATGATGAAGATA
>JAHBCN010020289.1:0-15195 GCA_019359885.1 Listronotus oregonensis
TTTTTCGAAAGTTATACTATTAGTAGTTTCTGAGATATAGCCGACTACCTCTCTTAGTGGAACACCCGGTACAGTAACATCAATTAAATCTTGGGCATTTCCTTCCCTTTTGTAAAATAGGTTATGCAGCCTTCTACTGAATATAAATACCTGTTGAAAAACCTAATAAAGAAACAGGTGTCCGTTGTCAGTGTCTAAAAATATTTTTTAAAATGACAAACTTAACTTTGGATCAAAAAGTATTAATTATTCATTATGTTGAGCAGAGAGGTTGGCCAGAAAGGGATGTGGCGGAAAAGCTTAACATCCCAAAGAGTACTATTTATTTTGTTAAAAAAAATGGCAGTAAATACACTCCTTTTAGAGAAGAGTTGGAAGCGGTCGCCCCAAACTATCGAATCAAGAACAAGACAATAATTATTTAGTTAATGTTTTGAGAAACCAACCATTTAAATCTATAGTTATAGCAAAAACGAAAAGCAATTTTTCAGCATCAGTTAGAACGGCACGGCAAAGCATAAGACAAATATCCGAATTGCGCTGCCACCTTAAAACCGTTTTTAACAAATTATGCAAATAAAGAACAACGCATTAGATTTGCTTTACAATTTTACTTGAAACCGATTTTTTCAGGAAAATATAATATTCACCGATGCAAAAGTGTTTCAGTAGTGCTACAACAAGGAAGTTTAAAGGTGTATGGAAGCCCAATGCTATGGCCCATTCGATCAAAAAATGTCTAGCCCAGTATGAAAATAACTGTCAGTGTTGGCCCCGCCGATTCTGCGCAATAACAAAATTCCACGAAATAATTTAATGTGTTCCCCACTTACACACTGATAAATCAGTGTGTAGTTAGGCAACACATTATACTTTTATGAGAGCCGTAGTAGCGTTTTTGGTCTTAGGTTGTCTAAGGTTTTTGGTGCAAGAGCGCGCGCGGAATAGAATAATGAAAATTTCATAGGAAATAGCAGTGAGAAAAGTAAGGCAATCTTAACTATCTTTTAGATGATTTCCACAATGTTTGTGTATTTCCGTGGATTATTAAAAAGAAATAAGGTTTACATTTAGGTACTAAAACATTTAATAATTCAGTACATTCTTTTAAAGGATCAAAATTATTAATTACTGGGAAGACCAGGCAAATTTTAATATATACAGGTCCCTCTAATTGAATGAAAGAAAGTACAATTTTATGTTAAAGTTCCTTTTTGCTTTTTCTGTATTTGTTTAAAAAGAAATTAGATTTTTGGTTTCTTAAACTTACATTATCAACTCTTTAAGCTCGACATACTGTAGACACATAATATTTAACGGATACTGTTACAATGGATACCTAGGTACCAAAGGTGACTAAACATTTTTAACCACTGTTATTCTGTCTCATGAATGTTTGTTATTAGTGAAAAGTATATGCCTAAAAAGCAGTTATAAAAATTTTAACTTTTTAATGTACAACCAGAATCTTAGGATTAGATTAAATTCATTTACACTATCTTGCCCTTCTTTTATCACAAAATTGGTGATAAGTACATGAAAATAACATACAATGTTTGAAATTAATTTTAAAAAATCGTGTTTTTATTTATTTACAAATATTTTTGGTAAAAATACAAAACTCACAAAAATATCGACCATTTAAATAAAAGGCTTCTTTCCATATTATATAGATGATATAAAATCCAATATTACACAATAATTTTAAATATTTTATGGTAGTATCGTTAAATAACCAACAATTTTGTGCAAAAAATAAAACAGTGAATGCTTAAATTTGACATTTGATGATGTCAACTTTATAGGTAGTAACAAAGAATTATGGAAGTCCGGCTCTGACCTACTATTACCCTCCTATTCCCGCTGCCCTGCACGCCTGGACAATTTTGTTCTACAGTATTGGGCTTCCATACACCTTTAAACTTCCTTGTGCTACAATGGGATGCTTAAGGTACACAGGTCTAAAGGAACACGATTTGATAAAAAATATATCCAAAAGGACAGAAGTAGTGGGCAATTTTCGGTAAATGTTTGGGGGTGGCTGAGGCACAAGAACTTGCTGTATGTTATTTTATCGAAGAAAGGTTCAATGCGGAGGTGTATATGGATCTACTACAGAATATCATGCTTTCTTCTGTACAGCATCGATTTCCGGACAGAAAGATAAGTGTCCCGTTCATACGGCGCGGAAAGTGGATGAATGGATGAAAGAGCAGCGTATCATGGTTTTACCGTGGGCCCGCAAGTAGTCCGGATTTAAATGTTATGGAAAATGTTTGGGGCTTATTAGTTAAAAAAATAAATAGGGAAAATGAGTTTAGGCCGCAAAATGTAAACGAACTTAAGGAATAAATTTTAGAGGCGTGGAATGAGTTACAAGGAAATCCGGACTACGCCCGGGCTTTGGCCCATTCGATGCCTGGAAGGCTAAACTCTATCTTAGAAAAAAACGGGGCCGCAATAAAATATTAAATTTGTTTGGAAGGATGTTTAAGTTTGTATGAATTTGATAAATTGTTAATTAATTTATTATTTTGTTATTTTTTATAATATATAAATATATTTTTAACTTTTGCGTTATTTATAATAATTAAAAGTAAACCAAGGTAAAAAAGAGCGATTTACAAAAAATTGGCAGAAAAGTCAAAATTTGACATTTTTTTGCCCAAGATTTAATGACCGTCACTGTACCTGCATTAAAATTCGGAAAATTGAAAATTAAAAACATTTTCCATGCGACGAGAGTCTTAAATTACTTATTCTGTATGTTGGACATAGTTTTTCCAGTGTTTATTAGGTATACGATTTAAAAAAAATGTCCGAAGTGATTAAAACTCCTAGGGGCAAATGAGTTTGTTTTTTAATTTCTTCGTCATATTTTTGTTTTACTTTAGAAACCATATTAATTGGATAGAAATAACAATGATAAGGAGATTAGTGATGAGCAAAGCAAGACCAAGATCAAGACCGGGCTAGTCTTGGTCTTGGTCTTGCAAGCCTGGTCTTGGTCTTGGTCTTGTAAGCCAAAGGAAGGTCTTGTTCTTGGTTTGGTCTTGCACCACCCGGTCTTGGTCTTGGTCTTGAGTCTTGCTGGTCTTGCTTTTTTGGTAGTAATAATTTAAAGTAAGTAATCTTGAGTAAAACATATTTTTTTAATACTTAAAAATAAATAAAGATGGCGACTATATTTTTTGAATTAAAATTTGAAAATATACAAAATTTAAGCTTACATTTGAATTATTTCATTTAAAAGCATATTTTAAATGTACGGGTTCATTTATTTATAGCGCTTCATTTTTAGTTGAATTAAGATACAACCTGTTTTTATACCTTTAGTTGCACATAGAAAATTTTAGTGATAGGAATTATTAATTTTTTTTTAAAGAAGCATATAAAATTAAAACAAATCTGTGTACTGTGTGAGCAGAAAAAAAAAACTTTTAATTTCAACCAGATGTGAAATTTTCGTAAAAACGATTTGGTTTCTGATTAAAAAAAAAGTTATTCAGGAATCTTTCAGTTCATATAAACTTTTAATCTTTAAATTAGTCAAACATTTGCAGTACAAAGTTAACATACTGTATAAACAATCTGCATGATGGCTCAATAGTGTGTCAAAGCTCGATATCTCCGAAACCGTTTATGATGGTGAAAAACTGAACATACAAAAATTATAGAAAAAAAGGGCGTTAAATGTGAAACTATTTTTTATTTCAAAATTTTTCCGAAAAATCCACTGACACTCTTGAAAACTTCCTTGTATTGATCCTAAAATTTAAAAAAATATATGGCGAAAAATCCATTTAAAAATCACCACTCGGTATTTTATCCTGGAAATTGTTGAACTGTCATAAAGGAACAATATCAACGTAAATGATTTTTAAATATCAGTTTTTGTCTAAACCGGAAGTCATATTTAAAATTCATTTATATAAAAACTATTCCTATATGACATGAAAATAATATTTTTTATCAATCTATCTCTTTTACATTTATATTTTAGTTTTAAGAAGCAATCTAATGGTGCCACTCCTTACAGTGTGGAACAAAAATATTTTTTTCTCTATTGTGGAAATTTTTGATTCACCCTTAAGTAGCATCACTAGATAACTAATAAAAACAACATTAGAAAAATGAAAGTAGTTTTCAGCTTCTAAAACTTTGTACCCCTATTTTCTCTGTCGAGAACCGTTTCGGAGATATCGAGCTGTATCGGACCATTGAGTCACAATCTTATTATTTATAAAAGATGTTATTAAATTTACTCGTTATCGTTGTTATAAAACTGTAGATAAAAAAACCAAGTAATCAATTTAATTATTATTTAATTAAAAAAATCTGTTAGTTATTAAATAATCGCCTTTTTTGAAAGTTCTTTACACATTTTTTGTCATGTCTGTATGAAATACCTCTGTTTATTAAATATAAAAACTAAATATTATAATATTAAAAAAAGTCGCAGAAGTGCAAGAGTCTTGCAGGCCGGTCTTGGTCTTCCGTAGTCTTGCACTCCTCGGTCTTGGTCTTGGTCTTGGTCTTGCATACCCCGGTCTTGGTCTTGGTCTTGCAAGCAAAAAGGTGGTCTTGGTCTTGGTCTTGGTCTCGGTCTTGGTCTTGCTGCAAGACCAAGACCAAGACCGCAAGACCAAGACCGGTCTCGCTCATCACTAAAGGAGATAATGGTAAAACTTTATGGACAAAAACTTTTTGCAGAATTAACCAAATCATATTTTTTAGAGCAGTTCACTTTTACAAACAATATTCCATACTTTGTTTTTTATTAAATTTTAATTTACATCTTTTTCGCTATTTAAAAGCCGTAGTTCCTCTAAATTTGGAATTAAGCAGTTTTTTAATAAGTTTTAAAAATTTCATAATTCCTGTTATTATGATAGTCTCCTGTTGTACTAGACCCTTTTTGTAATTTAGTCTTTTTCACTATATTTCTGTACATACATTTCATTTGTCAGATACATTAAAAAGCTTCGCCTGTTCCCTTCTTTTCACTTAAAAAGGTTATCCCGACGACACCAGCAAGAATAGAGCCACAAACAAAAATAAAGGCACATCACACACACGAAAAGTTAATAAAACGAACGTGTGTCAGGCTCACGGGACAGCGTATTTGAGGAGGAAGCTTTCCGACAGTCGTGTCTTCTCGAGATGAGAAAAATCCCTTTGAAGTGGCTGTTGACACGGCCCACGTGGCCAGTGAGTCAAAAACCACAAAGCGATATGTGGGGGTGACGGGATAACAACGGTATATTAAAAAATTAATTAGTTACGACTTAGAGTAGTTTGCAATTTTAAATTTAAAAGAATATAATAATGCTAAACGGGATATTTGCTTTGGAGAATTAATTAAACATAATAAATTAAGCAATCACGATGGCTAAGAACTAACTTATAGACGATATGTCCTTCCCAGGAGGTGAATTCAATTTATATTCTTGTAGTCCGGTAGCCCACCGCAAAAAACCAAGCCAATAAGAGAGCATAAAACATTTTTTTTATATATTACCATAAACAATAGTCAACAATAGCCTCAGCTCAGCGGATTCAAATTGCACTTTTTTTACCTTAAAAAAAAATCGTGAAAAATCGTTTTTTTTTTATTATAACTTAAAACTATTGATTTTAGGAAAAAAAGGTATATAATCAAAATTGAAAGCCTAATAAAACCACGTCAGTATTTTTTATTATTTTTTTTGTATGGCTTTTAGTTTTTGAGATATTAACGATTTAAATTTAAAATAAAAATGCAAATATCTCAAAAACTAAAAGAGTTACAAAAAATGTAATAAACAAAAAATATGCCTTTTAGTAAGCTCTATAAAAAAGGTCATAATTTTTAATTTTATTAAAAATACATACAGGGTGCCACATATTCGAGTGCATGCATGGGGATCTCGAAAACCGTAAGAGATACGAAGTCGGTTAAATTATAGCAAAGTTGTGTATTTGCGTAACTAACCATGTCCACTTTAGAAAGTTGCAAAATTCCGAGTACTTCCGGAGATATCCAGAAAAAAACGAAATTTCCCGAGTTTGTTTTTATGTTTTTCTGACGTTATTTAAAGAGATATGAAAAAACAAAAGACACTTTCTCATGCCTACTTTTTAAGCTTTACAAAACAGCGTTAAGAGATTTTCCGTACGACGTTTCATTTTCGTTAAATTATCATCAACTTTATTTTTTTAAACACGGACCTGGGTTTTTTATTTAATTTTTTTGAACCCCTTATGATCCCAATTACAAAAATGTATAACATTTTATATTTATTAACAAATATGGAACGCCCCTATAAGAAATGATGTGCGTCTCTTGTCTAACTCATTGTCTCTTATGGAAAATATGTTTATTTAACAGAAAAATATTAAGTGGTATACATCATTGTAATTGGGATTATAACTGCTTCAAAAAAATGCAATAAACAATTGAGTGCTGTATTTAAAAAAAGTAAAGTTGATGATGGTTTAACGAAAACGAAACGTCGTACGAAAAATCTCTTAACGCTGTTTTGTAAAGCTTAAAAAGTAGCCATGAAAAGTGTATTTTGTTTTTTCATATTTCTTTAAATAACGTCGAAAAAATAAAAACGAAACCAGCAAATTTCGTTTTTTTCTAGATATCTCCGGAAGTACTCGGAATTTTGCAACTTTCTAAAGTGGACATAGTTAGTTACGCAAATACACAACTTTGCCATAATTTAACCGACTTTGTATATCTTACTTATATCTTAATAAAATTAAAAATTTTGCTAATAATATTGTTTTGGTACAAGTAAGTATACCAGCTCTGATCCATCTAAACATTATTTCAAAACGTTCTATTTATTGAATGAAACAAACTAATATAGTTTGTCCAAGCTAACATTTTTGTGTTGGCTTACATGTTCAAAACAAAATTACTAGACTCAACGTCAAAATCAGCTGATTCGTGTAAATCACCCAGAAACGGATTAAAGGCGTTTCAATTTTTGTATTAATTTTTTTTGTGTTTGGGTGTGTTATTTCGTGTTTTAAAGTAATTAGTGAGATTAGAGATTACTCTGCAGTGTTTTAATTTTTTTTTGTGCGGACTATTTGACATTTTTTATATTTCATAATTTATTTTATTTTGGACTAAGTTTTTATTTTTATTGGTTTTAAGAAAAAACCACTAGAAAAGATATTTTTTAGTGTATAAATCACAATGATTACTGTATTTCCAGTTTGGAAAAGCTTCGAAACCCACTTCAGAGCTGTGATGAGTCGAAGGTAAGAAAATATAACCTAATAAATATTTTTTGAAAAATGATGCTATCAGAATAGTGATCTTGCAAAAGGTAAAAGAACTCGTTTTAACAGTATTATAATCTAAAAATACATCCTCAGATGTGCCAAATATTTTAAGATTTAAATATATTTATGAATGTATTTTTTAGAATCGCATAGTGGCAGTTGCTGACAATATAAGAAGCAATATATGAAATTTATAATTAACTTAGGCTTAATGGAAAAACCATATGTGCAACGCATGAGAAGGAAATTTATGGAGGTATAGGAGGTTTTATGGAAAATGAAGATTTAGGAGAAAATAAAAATCTTTGGGTGTTTCTCGATGAAACCTGGATGTTCTCGAACAGCTCTTTCCTCAGGTCTTGGCAGGATGACGATGTATATTTTAGTGAAAAGGTAAAACATTCTAAAGACTAATTATATGCTAGAAAAAAAATGTACTTTCCTACACTTAAGAAAAAAATTGAAGGGCCCATTTTTTTTAAATTACTTATACAATCCTCTAATAAAATTTTTGTTTTGCCTTATAAATTATCACAGTTTTACAAAAAAGCTTCCTCTTGCACACCGACAAGCTGTAGAAGACCTGTTTCTCTTTTAGGAATATTTTTACAGTTTATGCTCCGAAGCATTAGCTGTCATAATTCCTTCTTTTGTATATCCCAATTAGAGCAAATTAAAAGTCTACTCAGATGCATCCCTTTATTCTCCACTTCACATTTTCCACTTTTTCTGCACCATCATCTTTAGAGTTTCGAGACTACGAAATCATATCAGTAATTTACATCTGACTTCACTCTAGACACTCGTAGTATGTGAACACTTAGGTACACTTTAAGCATAAGGGGTATCCTGAGAAAAATACACATATATGACAGATTCGGTAGATACCTCAGTTAGGGTCTCTTTCATACATAGGACATATGATTAAACCTGTAGCTCTTAGACAACATTAAACTACAGAACACACTTGCTGCATTCTTATGAAACATTAAAGTATATTTAATTAAAAAACTAATGAAATATTTATATTTTCCTTAGATACATTATTCTACATGCTGGTTCAGAAAAAGGATTTGTTGATGGTGCCAGTAGAAGTTTTAAATCTAAAACAAAAACAGGAGATTACCATGGCGAGGTGAAAGCTGAAAATTTTGAGAAGTGGGTTAGAGGTGATCTACTACCTAATTTGAAAAGGCCTTCATTAGTCATTTTAGGTAATGCCAGCTACCATCGTAGGTTGTTAGAAAACTGGCCATATAGTGGCGGGAAGAAAGAAAATATGGTTAACTGGTTAAAAAACCGAAATATTCCTTTTGCAAAATCGGCGACAAAATAGATTTTGTGGTTCTTGATTTAGCGCCTACCAAAGTCTCCCAAATCTTATGTCGTCGATGCTCTTATTCAGGAGGGTGGTCATCAAGTGCTGCATTTGCATCCATATCACACGACCTTCCACAGTTTTTGACAAATTTATTTTATAAAATATAAGCATCTTATTGTGTTAATGATACTCTGAATAAATAAATGATTATTACTGTTTTGTTTTATTTATTTTATTATTTAATATAGGAAGCAGCTAATGAAGTTATATCAGATGAAATAAATCGACTTATCTTTAGGCATCTTTAAAAAATTGTAAATTTGCATAATAGTGAGATATTTTATCAGGATATTTCAATTCAACTGTAAAGAGTTTGCCTGCAAATATAACAAAACATAACAGGTCTGTTTGATATTCAGAAATAGTGTACACTATTTTACATTTTTTTTATGTACCTAAGCGCTTTAATTGAAGGTGTATTTAAGGACTAAGTGTGTACAAAAAGTGTAAACTATTTCTAAATAACAAACACTTTAATAAATAACTATTAATAATCTGCACTAGATAGGAGAAAAATTTTTAATAAAATATTATGGCGAAACATCAAGCTTTCACAATTTATGCAAATATATGAACAGCAAGAAAAAAATACTGATGAATTTAGTTATTGTAATCTAACAACAATTTTTTTAAAATATTAAAAATTTTGAAACTCTCTTCCCACACGCAGAGCGAGAGAGAAATGTTGTACTTTTATTCTTTTTTCTCTCTCACGCACATTGTTCGCACGACCAAGTTGCAAGGCTGTCTCTAGTAGTACAAGCTCGAAGGTTGCAATGGATAATCTGAGTAGCTTTCTAGTGATGAAATTTTTTTTATGCCCATAATGCTAAGTCTGTTTTAAAAAGTTGAACGAAAAAGGGCAATTAATGTACATGGCACTTTTTATCACGGGAACACTGTGAAATCGCACAAAACGCTCTTGAGCTACTCCGAACCTCATAAATGCTGGACTAAAAGCTCACTCTAGTATTAGTGAAAAAAATTATATGTATATGAGCTATTTCTGAAACCAAGAACATCTTTTCCTTGCGATACCAAATTCTTAGATCAAGTTTTACACGGACATATACCACGTCGGGTCTCCAGCGGTTTTTTTTTAGTTCCGCTTGTTATAGCTTTGGACATGCCATTAACTTAAGATGTAAAAAGCATTTTCTAGGTTATTTTTTTAGAAAGAAAACCTAATAAATTTTAAATAGTGAAGATATGTGTTTACTAAAAACGTTTTTAATAACCATTATCAACACTGATAGACTATTTTATTCTTTTATAATTTAGGAGACATGAACAACATATATAAGTGAGTAAGTATTTTTTATGTTATTGACGCAGGATAGGAAATTTTACACCGTTATATCAAATAAATTATTTTATTTATTTAAATTAATAAAGAACATGGTTATTTTTGCTACTTTACTATAATTTTATAAATTTAAAAGGGGAAATAAAAAAAAATAGATAATGAATAAGTACAGAGTGTATCATTTTTAAGTTGTCTAGGGAAATTGTAGAACACCATTTATCTTTCTTTTATTTAATAATCTCAATACACATTAAAAACAAGACACCTTGTACTTAAATATATCTTAGACAAAAGCGATATTTTACATTCTTACGGACACATATCGAGCCAATCTGCCCACGAATGCATGTCTAGGAAGTAAGAAAAAGGACAAAGTAGCTGAAGATTTATTAGATGGAATATACACGAGGTAGGTATATATCGTCCGTATAATATTCTAATATATTTGCATGTACTTCGCATACATTCCTTCTGTCAATGTGCTTTATTTGGGGCGTATGGCATAAACTGTTATCATGCATGTTATTTTGTTTCTTTGAAAGGATGTGCAACTTTATTTAAAGTTTTCTCCCTTATAGCCCAGTCTGTATGTAAAAATAAGGGCTGTTTATGACGTTAATTTGTAACAGGTTAAAAGGTGTTAGAAGTTGTAGAGGGTGATTACCTGAATATGACTATATAGTTTTAGACTCGAAAAAAGTGCGCAGGGCTGGGAGGTGGAGGGTTAAAGTGCTAAAACGTGTTTTTCGCTTCTGCAAGCGCCATTGTTAATTTTAGAGGAATGCGTTCAAAATGTTTTTTTAGGTATTAAAAACCTATAATTTGAGCCGGGCTAAAATTGATTTGGTCCATTTGTTTATGAAAAAATGCAAAAAACCGTTAAAAATGGCCATTTTTTGAAATGTTGATAATTATTGCAAACATATTTTTTTATCCATTTCTGTCATTGCAAAACATAGGTTTTTTAATTCTTAATTAAATGAGAGGTTCTAAAGAATAATCGGATAATTTTTTTCTAAGATAATTGAGTTTTACTGAATTAAGAGCCCTAATCTAGTAGGCTAACGGCCGAGTGATCATCGCGTTGTTAAATTAAGCAATGGACTTAGCAATTGTTAAAAGTTAACAACGGTTTAGAATGTTTAACAAAACGTCATTGTCAGTGTTATTCAATGATTTTAGTAGGCAACCTGTCAAAATCTGACATTTTGTTAAACATTCTAAACCGTTGTTAACTTAGCAATCGTTAAAAATTAACAAAGGTTTAGAATGTTTAACAAAATGTCAGATTTTGACAGATTGCCTACTAAAATCATTGAATAACACTGACAATGACGTTTTTTAAACATTCTAAACCGTTGTTAACTTTTAACAATTGCTAAGTCCATTGCTAAATTTAACAACGCGATCATCACTCGGCCGTATATCTTTTTTGTTTATAAATATTTTAGGTATTACAAAGTGTCTTTTGCTTTTTCAAGACTTATATTTTACTTATTAAAATTAACGAAATATAAAAATAATATTAAGTTCTTCGTTTTGAGCCTTGAAAAACAGGCACTTTTCTGTTAATAAACAATTGGAGCCGGAGCGCCCCCTGCATAAGTTTAGAATTTTAAGCCAAGAAATATGGAAAGCTAGCTTCAAAACAAATATTTTTTTAAAAAAAGGAGTTATTTTATTTATTTAAATTTCCTAATTACTTAAAATTTGAAATAAACGTTCAAAAATAAAATAAATATTAATTTCGGTTATTTGATTATAACTTAAAACTCGAAAAATATTGCATTTAGACGAAAAAATTATATAACTTAAATTAAAGGTCCTGTAAAAATACATAGTTTATGTCCCATAAAGTTTTTTGTATCATTAATAGTTTTAAAGATATTGACGCTTTATATTAAAAAAAATCGTTAATATCTGAAATTATGCCTTTTCTTGATTATTTGCTGTTTGATCCCCAATTTTTTTACTTTAGATTTGTGTTCAGCCGAAAAAAATACTCCAGAAAATCCTATACCCACACCCAGCACACACCACTTTTTTGTGGGCCTGTGTAATCAATTAAACTTAATTTTATTTATATTTAAATTTTTTATCTGAAACCCTATTAGACAACATATCAATTAATAAATCTGAAGCTAAAATTTCAGTTTTAGTTTCAGATATATTAATTGATCTCTCGCCAATACCATTTTAATTAGAGGATTCATGAACACCAATCTGGCTTTTCGATTTCTAAAGTGCCTTCAATATTACCATTAAAAATGAGCTGAGACGCATGGATTTAAATTAAAAAAAAAAAAATGAGAATTTTTAAAAATTCAATGCACCACTATTTATAACTTTTGCGCTACCCTAGATCAAAAATAATACTACTACGAAGTTCGGAGATATCAATGCTTCCGTAAATGCGAATAAAATTAAGTCGGTAACCCCTGCCCAGTGAATCTAGGTACGAAACCATGTGCGACATTGTCAATGTTTGTCGCTTGTACCTTATTCGGAACATGAAGTAGCGAAAGCGGGTGGCTAAACGGATTGTGTATTTTCTAGTCGCTTTTCATCACGCCAATAGAAAAGGCCTGCCGGCAACACTGTTTAACTTTCGTTCAAGGATAGCGCGAAAATCTCTCGATGGACATCGGCTCGCGTTAGCCAAAGTTCATTAGGGGTATCAAAAATATAGCATTGAATGGTTCATCTTATCCGTAGTAGTATTATCTTTGCCTAGATTAAAAAAAGAGCTTGATCCGATAAAAATCCGCAAAGATATGGCTATTTTGTTCGCGCTCCGCTCTCGATTTCAGTTTTTGACTCGGCATGTCAGTCCGAGAGCTTCTATCTCCACCACTACCTTCCTGGCGCCGACGAAAGTATCAGTCACTTTACACACATATTTTAGCAATAAAAAACAAATATAACAATTTATTGTGCGGTATATTAAGTTTAAGTATTATCCTATGAAATGCCGTCCAAATTAATTCTTAATTATTAAAAATAATTTAAATATTACTAAAAAAAAATGGTTACTCGATTTCTACTGGTCATAAAGAATTCTTTTTTTTTCAAAAATATATGTTTTCCATATTTCTTGGTTTAAAATTCTTAACTTATGGAGGGGGCGCTCCGGCTCCAATTGTTTATTAACAAAAAAGTACCAAGTACCCTTTTTTCAAGGCTCAAAACAAAGGACCTAATATTATTTTTTTATTTTGTTGATCTAAATTAGTAAAATATAAGTCTTGAAAATGCAAAAGACAGCTTGTAATACCCAAAATATTTATAAACAAAAAAGATATAGCCTACTAGATTAGGGCTCTAAAATCAGTAAAACTCAATTATCGTAGCAAAAAATTATCCGATTATGCTTTAGAACCTCTCATTTAATTAAGAATTAAAAAACCTATGTTTTGCAATGACAAAAATGGATTAAAAAATATTTTTGCAATGATTATCAACATTTCAAAAAATGGCTATTTTTAACGGTTTTTTTTGCATTTTTTCATAAACAAATGGACCAAATTAATTTTAGCTGGGCTCAAATGAAAGGTTTTTTTAATACCTTAAAAAAATATTTTGAATGTATCGCTCTAATACTAACAATGGCGATTGCAGAAGCGAAAAACACGTTTTTAGCACTTTTAACCCTGCACCCCCCCCTGCACACTTTTTTCGAGTCTAAAACTATATAGTCATATTCAGATAATCACCCTCTACGACTTCTAACACCTTTCAACCTGTTACAAATTAAAGTGATGAAAATTACCTACAGACTGGGCTATTACTGTATAATTATATTTGTAGCACAAATAGGCAGAGTAAAATAAATAGGTTCTTTAAAGTTTCGAAAACCTTGTCAGATTTATTTGGGTACTGTGTAGGTGAATAGACTTAATTTTTTAGTTTGACCTTAGACCCAAAAGGCCCAAAAGGGGTGTCTTCCTATATGTAAACTTACTATTTATCTGTTTGCGCTATACTACGCAAAACTAAATAGTTTAAACTCTAGTTTGTTTTGTGAAGTACTATGAAATAAAATATGTATTAAACTTTCTGATAAATTTTAAAAACAATATCTTAACAAATTTGCGTATATATTTGTGTTTGTAATTCTTAGATGGTGTTTTCTTGTTTCGTACACTCGCGTTTCGTAAATTGACCTGACATATTCTCGTTTCTTACACTAAATTATTTTATCAATTTTATGCTTTTTGTTTCGTACACCGACCATTCTAACGACCCAAATAACCAGTCAAATAAATTAGTCTAGTCGAGAAGTGTGTTTCCTGCGAAAAATAGTTAAAAGGCTTCGAAAAATATGAGCGATAGGTCATTCGATGCGAAATGCAAATCTGAAGAAAGCGTGTTAAGGATTTTTTCTGCCAATAAAAATTGCAATTGTTATTAACAATAAACGAAATTAAATAAAAAAAAACATTTCGATTTTTGATGATAACTCAAAAACCATAGGAGATTGCAAAAAAGGTTCTTAAAGAGGAGAAAATTTCTAATAAAAAAGTCCCAACTCCGGGAATTCTGTCTCCATATAATAATAATTTTAATTTAACGCCAAAAATGGGCCTCCGTGTGACATTTTTAGTTGCGCGCTTGGTGTCAAAACCGAGTACATCACATTAAATATTTTTTTAGGGTAGTAAATATTTATTGAAAAAAAAAAATTATGGTTTATTCAGATCACTTTAAAGAAATAATTTTCGTTGAAAATTTAATTTAAAGATAATTTTTTAATAAGCTAGACCGGTCTTTCTCAAAATGGGCGATAACGCCCCCTTGTGGGCGTTGGAGGCTTAGAGGGGGCGTAAGGGGCCCAGAAAAAATTGGGGGGCGCTGATGTGATTTAAGGAGGTGATAGGTGATTTGTAACTTTAGCTATTTCATATTTTAAAATTCACTGAAATTAAAATCCTTCTACTACACAGCATCCATTTATTAGTTTATATTTATGTCCTATTTTATTGTATAAATTTAAATAAAAATATATAAAATATTTAATATTTTTAATGCGTTCACAACGCTATTTTTATCTTTAGATATTAAGTAATAGGTATCAATCACTGAAAAATATTCGTGTCTTTAAGTGTCGCGGGTGAGGTCCCCACCTCCGAAGACACGTGTATTAAAAATGGTATATCTATTGTTGCGGCCAAGCTAAGCACTTGCCGAACGCGGGGTTTTTTTTTGTACCTAATCTAGTAAAAAT
>JAHBCN010020290.1:0-15187 GCA_019359885.1 Listronotus oregonensis
AAAAATGGTGGAGGGGCACTAAATTTTTTGGGGGAAAAGGGCCCCAGCAGTTTTCCCTTAATCGGCGAGCATTGTAGCATCGGATCGTGTTTAAAAAAAAACCAAAAATTTGTGTGTGATTATTATTGTCATAATTTTTAAAAAACCCCAAAAAAAATTTAAAAAAAACCCCATAAAATAGTTGGAAAAAATGAAATAAATTTTGGGCCGAATTTTTCTATTGTTTTTGCTTCGATAAAATTATTTTTTCAACATTTTTTTTGAGGTTCATATAGAAAATTATATCATTAAAAAGATGTTTGCAAAATTTTGGAAAGATTGATCAATAACTTTTTGAGTTATCGGGTTCGCCAATTTAAAAAATATGGTTTTGAGAAAAACGCGTTTATAGGTTAAATACCTAGACGTATATATCAAGGAAGTTTAAAGGTGTATGGAAGCCCAGTGCTATGGCCCATTCGATCAAAAAATGTCCAGCCCAGTATGAAAATAACTGTCAGAGTTGGCCCTGCCGATTTTGCGCAATAACGAAATTCCACGAAATAATTTAATGTGTTGCCTACTTACACACTGATAAATCAGTGTGTAGTTAGGCAACACATTATACTTTTATGAGAGCCGTATTGGTTTCGATTATTTTGCTTTGTATGATAATATTTTGTGGTTGCGAATTTTTTTGGATTGATAAAAACCTTATTATTTTAGTGATTGTGTTTATTAAAATGTGACTCTAATTTTGTGTTTATTTTTGTTATTATAATATCGTAACAAATGACAAAAAAGGTTGTATGGTTTTGTCTTGCAAACCCAAGGGTAACATACCCGCTTTTTTTTTTAGGTAAGTTTTTTTTATATTTAAATTAGGTGTTTTAAAAGACGTAACGTTGGGTAACCGAATAAATAATAATAAAAAAAATTTAAAAGAATAATAGAAAATGAAAATGTCATAGGAAATACCCGTGAAAAAGTAAGGCAATCTTAACTATCTTTTAGATATTCAAAAAATTTTTTTTTTGTATTTCTGGGGATTATTAAAAAGAAATAAGGTTTACATTTAGGTACTTTTGTTTCATTTAATAATTTAGTACATTCTTTTAAAGGATCAAAATTATTAATTACTGGGCAGACCAGGCATATTTTAATATATACAGGTCCCTCTAATTGAATAAATTAAAGTACAATTTTATGTTAAAGTTCCTTTTTGTTTTTTTCTGTATTTGTTTAAAAAGAAATTGGGTTTTTTGATTTCTTAAACTTACATTATCAACATTTTAAGCTCGACATACTGTAGACACATAATATTTAACGGCTGTTACAATGGATACCTGGTACCAAAGGTTACTAAACATTTTTAACCACTGTTATTTTTGTCTCATGAATGTTTGTTATTAGTGAAAAGTAATCCCTTTAAAAAGCAGTTATAAAAAATTTTAAAATTTTTAAAGTACAACCAAATCTTAGGATTACATTAAATCATTTACACTATCTTGCCCTTTTTTTATCACAAAATTGGTGATAAATACATGAAACTATCAAAAAATTTTTTTCGTGTTTTTATTTATTTACAAAGATTTTTGGTAAAAATACAAAACCCCCAAAAAATATCGACCATTTAAATAGAAGGCTGTAAAGTAGCGCCATCTATTCTTTCCATATTATATCAGATGATATAAAATCCAATATTACACAATAATTTTAAATATTCTATGGTAGTATCTTTAAAACCAACAATTTTGTGAAAAATTTTTAAAAAAAAAAAATAGTGAATGCTTGAATTTGACATTTGATGATGTCAACTTTATAGATAGTAACAAAGAATTATGGAAGCCCCTTTGGGACCTACTATTCGTTGGGGGAAAACCCCGGGGGAAAAATTTCCCCCGATTCCCGCCTTGCACGCCTGGACAATTTTGTTCTACAGTATTGGGCTTCCATACACCTTTAAACTTCCCTTTTTGGGATATATACAATACGTCACGGTTTACCCTCCATAATATAAGAAATACTTAAAATTATGTTCTAAAAATTTAATGACGTATTTTTTAAAGATTATATTAACATTTTATATATATTTTTTAAATTTTCAAAATTTTACAGGTACCCCCTTAAAAGCGGGGGTAGAAACGTTAGCCAAAGAGGGATTAAACAAGGACAGGGTAGGATAAGAACCATTATGTTAGTTTAGTTTAGTTTAGTTTTTGGCAGTCCTTTTAAAAAATTTTTTAAAACTTGATAGACCAAGGTTGGATTTATAAATTAATATTTAATTTTAATAATAGAATTAGTATAGTAAATATTACATTTTTATTAATTTATTTATCCATTCATAGCAATAGTAAACACAAAAATGTCTACATAAGCACATTTTAAAATCATTAGTCGAAATAATCATGATATACATCAGGATTTTCAAGGTTTTATTTATTAAAGCAAATCTCCATATGTAGGTTACGACTTACGGTGTCTTGTAAAGAGAAATCTGTTGAATTAAGGTTGTTTTTTATAAATCTTTCAAATTAAACATTTTAATTTAATTGTATGAAAAAATTATTTTTGTTAGGACGCAGATGAAAAGAGAGCTTTAATCTTTTAAAATGTTTGGTGGGAAATAGCGTCTTCTGCAACTCTATTCTTGATACCATTAAATGAACAACACGAAATATCATGCATTCATTTGCGTTCCAGTCAATAAAGCCCTTTACTACCCACTTTTAAAAGGTTTACTTCTTTCCAAACGTCCCAGATATTTCAGTTTATAACAAAAACTCTTTTCTTTGGGAAAATACTACGATGTTTTTAAGCATTTAAACCGTCTTGGGGGTTCCCCAGAAATACAAAAAAAAACCGCAAAAATCTCTTTTGGGGAAAGTAAATTTTCATTTTTTTATCTTTGAAAAGTTAAACCTATACGTCGATTTAAAAGGAAACTGGAGTGCCAAGATCAAAGCCCAGGTGAGCTTTGATCTTAGCACGTAGGAAGAAGGGTAGAAAGGAAGTTTGTTAAGAAGCGCCTCATGCCAGAACTGGTCTAAAGCTTTGAATATGCCGAGAGTAATGATCTGGGATTCACCAAGAAACTCAAGGTACTTGTTTTAATTTTGTAAATAAAGAAAAGGAGACTAGTTATAAATCTTTTGTGAGAAAATTCATATTTAAAATTGTGTGTTTTTCTGAATAATTTTAATAGGGTTTTTTTTTAAGGGGAAAAAAGAGCTTTGTAGCCTTTTTTAAGAATGGATTGCACACGTGCAGCTTTCCAGCTTTCCGGAAAAAAGCCTGTGTCATAAGAAATGTGAAAGAGGCGAGCTAAAATGGTTTCCAGTTCGGGAGCATATTTTTTTAAGAAAATTGCTGGTATGTCATCCATTAAAGATTATTTCTTGGTATTAAAAAAGAAAAAGATACTGTTTAACTTTAAAAATAATATCAGTGCGGCTGTTGGAAGAAAAAGATCAGTGGGAGGATTAAGGGTGGAATTGGCAGCAAATTGTTTGGCAAATAGTTTGGTTTTTCCTTAAGGAGGTACAAATGAGTTCATCTCTAGATACAAGGGATAATAAAGAATGTGTATAAAAGGTTTGACTAACATTTTTGGCAAATAACCAGCAGGATTTTCTGCCATTTGATTAGGAGATAATCCGATTGTTAAAAAAGTCTTTGACTTTTTGTAAGCTTGGATTTTCAAAAGCTTGGCTTTGTCACAGGATTTAGAAAATCACGGTTTATGAGTTAAAGGTTTGTGGTCTTTTTGGGTATGAAAAACATAGGCCTCAATGCCCTGTTGAATTGTTTCGGTAAATTGTTTACAAATTTCGGAGGAATCGTGAGTAAAAAAGTGGGTAGGACTCCAAGGGTAGGTGGCAAAGAAAGAGGAGCACTTATTGGGCTGGAAGTAAAAAAAAGACCTGGGGGTTGAATTATAGGTGGGAACCCTAAGAAAGTAGATGGTTTTATCAATTTCGCTGTGGCTAAAGAACTTTGCCAATACTTCTAAGCGGCGAAGCTCTAAGAGTCATGTACGAGTAGCTTTATGAACGTTACTTTCTAAAATATTTTAACTGGCATAAACACAGTATAACTTATAACCAAAGCTACAGTAGCTTGGATCTCTTTTGAAGCCGGTGTTGTTCTTAATCTCTATAAAAGTGACACATGATCATCAAGGGCCAAAAATAAAAACAATATTATTATTTCTTTAACCTTCGAGCAGACTCGATGTCTCTAACATCTTCACACCTAAAATAATGCAACCTTAACAAGCGAAAGCTCAAACAAAAAAGAATCGAAGTATGTCGTAACTAGTATCGTATAACGAAATTTCTGTTGTGGTACGATGGTTCGGTAAAGAACATTGGTGTGATGGTGATGGTAAAATTAAACGATCTGGTTGAAAATATTGTTTTAAGCTAAAGACTAGTGGAATTTGGGGATTTTCATTAGGTTTAACTTGCGGAAAAATTACTAAGGTAAGTTGTTAAGTTAGAGTTATACTTAAAATATAAAAGTAGTATTTAATTAATTACCTCCCAGGATATTTTGTATTATCTGTTTTAATTTTATTGGAAATTATGTCAGAACCACAATATTTTTAAAGAGAATCGTTTGTAATAAGAGATAAATAACCTGTTTTATACGGGGGGAGATCCGAATATAAGCTGGAATAATATTTTTAACTAGTAATATTTTGATATAATTTTTTCTTTTACTTATTTATTTAGACTATAATAGAACACAAAGGGTCTGAGAAAATTATTTTTTTACTTACATTATCACAAAATAATATATTTTTTTTATTTTTCATATACAATATACTAAAAATATGACCTACTAAATTTGAAAATAAGTGAGATAGAGATTCATATGAAAGTGATGATACGATGCCGTTTTTTTTTGTTCATTCTGTATGAATAAGCAATGTTGCCAGATGGTATTCTAATAATTTGTTATTATGAAAGGTTGTTTTTTTCCGTATAAAACATAAATAACGTTTTTTTATAAAAACAATTAAGAAGAACTAACAAACAACAACTTCCAAACAATTACCTAGTTCCGGTTAGCTCCTGGTTAGTTCTGGTTGGGTTTCCCTTGCTAAATTTTTAATTTTCTTTATCATAAATGCGCCGTGAAAACAAACAGATTGAAAAAAGTCCGATATCTTAATTTTTCGATTTTTTATAGCCAAAATAGCGTGGACCCTACTTCCAAAAAATTACCATTCTGTTTTAATACAGGGTGGCCGGCCATATTTTGACCCATTTTAATAGAGAATAACTTTGGAACAAATAAAGGTATCAAGATGCGGTTTTTGCAGATGCACTTATATTTCTTTAAAGTTTATTCTCGTACCTTCACGATTTTATTGTGACATTCCATTAGTTCAAAAACAAAATGGCCGATTTTCCATTATAGGACAACTATGTTATTTTAAATGGAACACCCTGTATATGTTTCTATATTTTCAAAATTTAATCTTTCCCCTTTAAAAAAATGTAACACAAGCTATGGTTATCTCAAAAAATAACGTATTTATTGACCTTCGAAAAATTGACTGCATGTCGACCAACAATATTATTTAACAATTAAAATTTGCTTCATATGTTACAAAAAAAAAGGATCGCCAAAGGTTTAGGTTATTCACAAAATAATAGTTAACATAAGTTTACACTACTTTTTAAAAAACTACTGTAAATGTTGAAAATGCCTTCCGCCGACTTCGACGCACTTATTTAAATTCGAAAAAAACTTATTAAAACTATTGACTAAAAATTCTTCAGGAATATTTTCTATTATGTTTCGGATATTAATTTTTAATTGCTCTAAATTTTGGGGAAGTGGACTATAACACCTCTCTTTCACATATCCCCACAGAAAAAATCTGGAACAGTCAAATCTGGTGAACGAGGTGGCCAGGAAATAGGGCCTCCTCTTCCAATCCACCGGTTTCCAAAAACGTTGGTCAGTGAATCCTTGGTAATGTTATCATAATGTGGTGTAGCCCCATCTTGTTGAAAATAGACGAAATTCAATAGATTTTCTTCTTGCAATTGGGGATAAAAAATATTTCCAGCATATCAACGTAAGTCCAAGAGGTTACAGTTGGTTCATGAAAAAAATGGCCCATAAATTTTTGCTTTGACATACCACACCAGACTGTGACTTTTGGCGAATCTCTAACGTGTTCGTTATATTGTCGAGGATTTTCTGTTGCCCAAAACCTGCAGTTATGCTTATTTACTTTTCCATTGAGGTGAAATGTGGCTTCGTCTGACATTATTAGCCTATCCAAAAAATGTGTATTGTTTCTTACTAAATTTTGAATCCTCTGGCAACATTCCACCCTTTGTGGAAAATCAGTTTCTTTATTTCTTGTAACATTTGAATTTTGTATGGCTTTAATTTAAGTTCTTTTTTCATAATTTCTTGTACTGTAGTTTTAGGAATATGGACTGAACTTGAGATTTTTCTTGTTGACAATGTTGGATCTTCCTGAGTTATCTCCAGAATTTGTAACGTTTTATTTAGCAAATTCTCATTGTTTACTAATTTATTTTTACGGGCTAAAGATCCTGTACTCCAGAATTTTCTGTACCAGATTTTAATTGAATTTTTTGTGGGTGGAGCTTTATTAAACATGTTTCTAAATCTTCGCTGGGTTTCTTTTACTGATTTGGTTTCGGCAAACATAATAACACATTTTCCTTTTTCGCTTAACGAAAACATTTTGCGCTTCCTAATTAAAATAACTTGTCAAAAATGACCAACAATGGCTGACAATGAGGCTTGTTGCTGTTATGGAAACGAGATAACTTTGTTTCCACAGGCGACTTTTCAAAAAATCCTTTTAAAATAATATTCCTATTCGACATACAGTCAATTCTTTGGAGGTCAATAAATGCGTTATTTTTTAAGATAACCATAGCTTGTGTTACATTTTTTTAAAGGGGAAAGATTAAATTTTAAAAATATTGAAACATATACAGGGTGTTCTATTTAAAATAACAAAGTTGTCCTATATCGGAAAATCGGCCATTTTGTTTTTGAGCTAATGGAATGTCACATAAAAATGGTAAAGATACGAGAATAAACTTTAAAGAAATATAAGTATATTTGCGAAAACCGCATCTTGATATCTTTATTTGTTCAAAAGTTATTCGCGATCAAAATGGGTCAAAATATGGACGGCCACCCTGTATTTTTGCACAGGTTTATCTAGGCATGCAAATATCATATTCATTTAAATTGTTTTTATTTCGTGATTGTCAAAATGACATAGCACTTGATTTACTTTTCTTCTGCGCAACGCATAATTGTTGGATTTTTTTAAATGACGATGCCAAACCAAGTGATATTTTGCAGAGACTTTAAGTACAGGTTTCCCCATAATAGACTACCCATTTTAATTGCTCAGTAAAATTGTTAAAACTAACATTTTATTACACTTAATTACAATTTACTCTTTGGAATTTACTATAATATACGACATATCCAAACTTTTAAAAATTACGTCTTTTAAGTAAGTGCCATTAACTTCAATGCACTTTTCAAGATTTGACAAGAACTGATTTATGACACGATAAAGGAAAACCTGATCTATTCACCGGATCTCTTCAGGAATTCGGACTTTAAGATCTTGGATGTTTTCTGGACTAGTTGCAAAAACCTTTGACTTTAAATAGCTCCACAGAAAAAGTCTGGTGTGGTTAAGTCCGAAGACCTTAAAAGCCAATTTAAATTCCCAAATGGTGAAATGAGTTGGCTATTAAACACTTCTCGCAGAACTCTTTTAGAGTTTTTAGCGGCATGTACTGTCGCTTCATCATCTTCTAGTAAGTTACTTTTTATGTTTTCTTGCAAAAAAAAAATCGTTGTTGAACCGAATAATTCATGAGATTTAAATTTAAACATTAAATTATATGTTTAATCCTAACGATGCTTTATTAGAAAATTGACCTTTTTCGAAAATCAATATTTACTAATTTTGTGATTACTGTTTTTTGTTTTTCCGATTATATTTATTAAGTAAATAAAACAAATTATTTAAAACAAAAAAAAAATGGAAAAATTACGTAAATAAAACATTATTTTTCCATTTTTGTACAGAAATTTTTGGTCAAAATCAAATTATTCTTTATTTTTCGTCTTATCAAAAATATTTATATACCTGAAGAACACTGATAAATAAAACTACTATGATTTTTACCACTAAAATGTATTCACAATTATTGTTACTGCAGTTTCAACTCACAGAGTCATTTTCAAACAAAAATCTTTTTCACACTAAAGTATCAATACAAAAATAAGGTGAATTTATACCTCTAAGTGGTAAATATATTCTTAGGAAGCGGCGGAGCAATTAACAGTTTATTATGGTTTGGCGACAGTAAATAGCGGGGAAAATACAAGTTCGGTTTGGTCATTAAGCAGATGTACATTATTATTTTTATTGCCTTTGTATATTTCTAGGGATTCCAGATAGTTTAATTTATGGCCCTTGGTTGAATAGTGTAATATTTCTATATTATTTAAATTAGGGAATTTGTGTTTTTGTTCTAAACAATGATTAGCAAAAGTAGAGTCTGTTTTTTGTAGTCTATATGATCTAAAATGTTCTAAATATCGAGTTTTTATGCTCCTACCGCTTTGTCCTATATAAAAGTTATCACATTCTGAACATTTCAACTTATAAACTCCTGATTTATTAAATTTGTTGGTTTTATCTTTAGCGTTATAAATAATATTCGATATATTGTTCTGAGATTTAAAAGCAACTTTAATATTGTGGTTGGATACAGTGTTGGCTATTTTTTCTGATAGGGTGCCGCAATACGATAAGGATACATATATTTGGTTATTTTCTTGATCTTTAATTTTTGGATAGATTAATTGAAAAGCTAAGCGTTTTTGTTTTTTGGTTATTAATTTCTTTATGGTTTGTTTGGAAATTTATTTGTTGTGCAATATTTTCAATGGTACAAAGTTCTCTCTGTAGCTCTTCTTCAGAGAGGGCAAAGAGAGTGCTCTATGTATCATTGAATTGTATGCAGCGAGTTTATGTTGGATAGGGTGGAAAGAGTCATTGGGGTAGTAATACCTGTAAATTTTTTATTTATATACCTTTTTATCTAGACAAGTTACTACAACTGACCACAACTAACCACAATAGGCAAGTAATCCACTAAAATTATTATTTTATATTCACAATTATTTCGTGGAAACAAAAAACAATAATAGATAGAAATTAGGTTAGCCCAAATCAATTATTTTTCTAAAAAGTTTTACATTAGAAGGAAACTCGATTAAAATTATGTTGATTCCAACCCCAAAGGTCATAGAAGATAATAATATAAAAAATAGAATATTTTTCAATATCAAAATAGGTAGTCTATTATGGGGAACCCTGTATAATAGGGGAATTCACCTTGTTAAAAAAACATTTAATTAGTGAAAGAAGTTATGGAACGGCCCAAAATTTGCAACAGCTAAGACGTCTTTATACTTTCAGAATATAAACTAATAAGGTCAAATTATAAACTTGACGTTTCGTTCGAGGTGCTTTTGCAGTTCCCGTTCGCAAGTTAGACTTATGGCGTTAAATACAACCATTTATAGACACTGTCGCCGCAGTTGTCATATACTTTATGTCGTTTAACTTTGGGCGGCAGCTTTTTATTATTATTGCCTCCTTACTTGACTACAAATTTCCTTGAAAAAAAAAATTTTAAATGCGTTTACCAAAATTATATTTTTTGAAATTATTATATAATAAAAATAGGTGGATAATGATTAAACTTTCCGCCATCTTAGCGTTTTGATTATTACAAATAAACCTTTATTAAATCAAAATTACTAAAATTAGTTATTCTTTTAGCAAAGTAGGTTCAAATTCCCACAATTTTAAGTATTAGTGTTACTTGACAATAATAATTGTTATTTATATACAGGGGTCTTGAAAATACGTGTACAAAAGAGGGTTAGAGGTCGAAAATACTGATCTGTGTTGTGTACAGTCCGTCCCACTTTCGACACTTTTATAGGATATCTTTAAAATAGTTAGTGTAAAAGTAATATGGGCGTCATGTGCTCTTTGTGGATCAAATTTAAAATGGCAAAATCAACATTTAAAAAGTTTTGCTCAAGAATATTACATGGCATTGTTGATATTGGTTGTTTATGCAATTTATCTAAACTTTATTACTTTAAACCACAGTAGTCTATAAAACAAAAGCTAATATCCAGAAGTAAAACTTTGTTTACTTTTCACGTAAATTTTATTTTTAAATAATAATTTGTGAAAATAACATCAACATTTTATAAAGTGTGATATGATATCAGTTTATATTAAAAGTAAAAAAAAAAACGAAGAAATGACGCAAAATTTATATTTTGTTCGCTATCCAGAAAGACAGCAACTATTTAGGGACATATTTTAAAGACTGGAACATAATTATACAAAACCGAGATCAAAAACATAAAAAAAGCAAGGAAAATGAAGAACTAAGTTTGTTATGATTTTTCTAGGCCCGTAAGTAGGTACGAATGGTATAACCTGTAATAGCTACATCTGGGTTCGCTCTAAGTTCTTGCAGTTTAGAAATGTTATATATTGCATATCGCTGATGGCCTATGGGCACACATATATGTTGTCACAATATTATTAAACATTAAATATAGATACAAGGAAAACTATCACTTTTCTCGTCAAAGTATTTTGTTAGAAATTTTTTTTGCAGTTTATAAATAACGAGCCTAAAATCTATTTTTGTTTAAATGGTGAAATAACCTTTGCAGTTGCTTAAAGCAAAAAATAAGCTCGTGTGACTAATTAAATATTACATCATTCCAATACAATTCTGTACAACTTAGAAAGTATAACATCGGTATTTGACTATTCAACCATATAGACATGATAACATTACACGGAAGTTGGGACTATTTAAACATATAGATATGGTAAATTAAAGTAACAATACTTAAAGGTGGGAAAATTCTATTAAAGAAATAAAAACATAAAAAATCCAAATTTAAGCACTATTTTTTTTAATTAAAATTCGCATTTTGGTCTTGGCAAAATTTACTTTTAATTTTAGTTCTGATTAAATAATATCAATACTTTACATGTATTACTAGAAATATCTAAAAATTTCCAACCCAACAATAAAGACAAAAATTTATAACTTTAAATTATTAAAAGGTCCTTGTTGGGTACTTGCCAAACATGGGAACACTTCGATCTTGGTACAGGGGTATAAAATTGTGTATGCACATAAGCTATTGATCCCCACTAAGTAGCAGATCGCCCTAAAATAAAAATGAAGAAAAACACTTAAGAGACCCATTAAAGCCAGAATTTTTATCTGCGTCGCTGTGGCAAGTCTACCATAGTTTTTAACAATTAATCTTAAGTTTATTTATTTTTTAATATATGCGATTTAATGATGTCATTATTATTTATTTTATAGTAAAAATTTAATTTTTTTTAGCGTTACTATGGGTGCCCCAGAAATGTCGAACTGCTGTGGATTCAGCCTAAAACATGGAACCATCATAATAGGGGTAGTTCAAAGCATTTTTGCGTTTATGTGCCTCATTTTAAGCGCAGCATATGCTGAACATCCCCATGAATTGGTCGAAATGTCTGATGTCTCCATAGTTCCTAAAATGGAATGTAAGTATTTGATTTTAGTCCAAGATCAGAATTAAAGACTGCCTTTACCCATCTGCTAACGAATGATTTTTTTTATCAAATATAATGTTGCCCAAAAAATTTTGGTAAAAGTTATAGATAATTTCGAAGACAGTGTTGAAAGGGCCTCCCACATTGTACGCCTCTCTGTGCCTTAATTATTTATTTTTTTTTTGAAATTATTTTACCAAATTTTTTATTTTTAAAGCTTGTTAGAAGTGACCTTAATTTTAAACAATTAAAAAACAGATATACACAATAAAAAAAAATCCTAATTTGGGATATTATTAAACATTGTATAAAAAGTATATTTTTTATTTATCCTTTTTATATTTTTCTGGTCAAAGTACCCAAATTTGAATTTTTTCACTTTCAATCTTCTTTCCCAACATTGATTTATGTGAGTGTAATGGCGTTCCATTTATTTGTATTTAATACGAAGAATATAAAAAAAGTTTTCTATGGTGAAAATAGATTAGATTAGATTAATATTGCAGATGCGAAAAATGACCTCCACCATGCAGATTGATTTTCATTGCTTGGTATTTCCCTGTTCCTGCACCACACCAATTAACTTTGGTTTTTTGGCTTTAAGCCTAGGTAAGCCAAGCTGCAGAAGTTCGCAATGGCACCACACATGTAAGGTTGCTTTTGGTTTTTTTTTTTTTTTTTTTTTTTTTTTTTTTTTTTTTTTTTTTTTTTTTTTTTTTTTTTTTTTTTTTTTTTTTTTTTTTTTTTTTTTTTTTTTTTTTTTTTTTTTTTTTTTTTTTTTTTTTTTTTTTTTTTTTTTTTTTTTTTTTTTTTTTTTTTTTTTTTTTTTTTTTTTTTTTTTTTTTTTTTTTTTTTTTTTTTTCCCCCCCCCCCCCCCCCCCCCCCCCCCCCCCCCCCCCCCCCCCCCCCCCCCCCCCCCCCCCCCCCCCCCCCCCCCCCCCCCCCCCCCCCCCCCCCCCCCCCCCCCCCCCCCCCCTCCTCCCCCCAAAACCTAAAATTTGGTTGGTTTTTGGCCCCCCAAAAGGCGTTTTTTAGCCTCCTGGCAACCTACACAGGCTATCCTCCACCAGGTTTATTCTTTCCAGGTGCTTGTTAAGTTTACAATGTCCTGTTAGTTGACCTACCGTTATCCTTACGACCTTACGGCTGTGGCTCAGTAGGTCTGATGTAAATTGGCCGAGCGGGTCTTTAAAGAACTGCTTTGCCTGTCGTTGTCCCGGTGTTTGTACCCACCAGCTTTGAAACTGTCTGTCTACCCAACTCTTAATAGATGCTTTGAAGAGACCTGCCGAGATACCGCAGAATGGCTCCGGGCCTATCATTTCCGCGGCTGATCCTCTTTGGCTAGGTCGTCGGCCTCTTCGTTGCCTGGATGGCCCTCGTGGCCTGGTACCCAGGCTACCGTAAGTTTGTTTGCCAAGCCGACTTTTCCAGGGCTTGTATACAGTCCCCGACTAGTTTGGAATTAATTTTTGGGGAACTGATGGCCTTCAGGGCCGCTTGACTATCTGAGTAAATGACGATATTTTTCCTTTACTCCCTTTTTCTTTAATCCTCACGGCGCAATGCACTATTGCTGCGATTTCCGCTTGGAAAACCGTGGCGTGCTGACCGAGACTTAAGATTACCTTTTCTCTAGGCTTATCTCCATAGATTCCAGCTCCTACACCCTTGTTGGTCTTGGAGCCATCTGTATACCAGATATGATCGGCTTGATTGGAGGGCCCTTCCAGTCCTCCTATCTGGTATGACAATACGAAAGTGTCTATTGAAGATGAAACGAGGGTTATCCTGTCTGAGGGCATCTCAAACAATGAGCTGACTTCTTGATCCTCCTCTATTTCCCATCTTGGAGTCCTTCGGTGTTCTATAATTGGACTTTGACCTCCTTTGAGCCTATAGAGTACCGCCTTTACTTGCCCCTGTATGTAGATGTGGAGTGGGGCAGGTTTAGCAGCACTTCTAGGGCTGCGGTTGGAGTTGTTCTCATAGCTCCCGTGATGCATACGCATGCTAGCCTTTGCACACTTTAAAGTTTCTGATTGCCACGGTCTGAGACCCTTGCCCCCCAGGCAACTGAACCATAGTTATCATGGGTCTTATTACCATTTTATACAAACAGCACAATGTTTTCCCAAATCCCTCTCCCGAGGGCAATTTTAGCCTTCTGAACCAGTTTGTTGAGGTGTGGTCCCCAGTTCATCTTTTGGTCAAAAGTGACTCCTAGATACTTAACCTCTTTTGAGAAGGGGATTTACTCCATTGAGCTTTGGACATCTGAGTGCCCTTAGTGCTCTTTTCTTTGTGAAGGGAAAATAACGTCTTTTGTGGATTAACCGACAGACCTTCCTCCTGCACCATTCGTCTACGATGTTCAGTGGTTTTGCGTCCTTTCTGAAACAAAGTCTAAGTGCTTACCTCTAACTACGATGGCTATGTCGTCTGCGTAGCGAGGCAGTGAAACTCTCTTTGGCCATTTTTGCCAGAAGGTCGTCGACTAGGATCGCCCAGTATAATGGTGATAGAACGCCTCTTGTGGGCAGCCCTCCCCCTCCAGCTTTATGGTGTCCTCGCCCAAGGTGGATCTAATGACCCTGTTTCTTAGGCTGGCCTCCATCCAGTAGCATATGGTGTGCGGGATGTTCCTTCGTTTAAGAGCCTTCATTAACGATCCTGTTGGAACGTTGTTGAACGCTCCCTCTATGTCTAGAAATGTGCCAAGCGCTATCTCTTTGTCATCGATTGACTTTTTTAGGAGTCTGCTCAGATCGTCCAGGGCGGAGTCCGCAGACTTTCCTGATTGATAGGCATACTGGCGGTCACTTAAAGGGTATCCCTTATGTATCTATCCACAATTTTTTCCAATGTTTTGAGCAGGAACGAGGATAGACTTATAGGTCATATGACTTAGGCGTTTGGTTGAAATTTGCCTATCTTTGGCAGGTAGACTACTATAGCCTTTTGCCATATTTTTGGTATGTAGCCCCAGGCAATGCATGCTCTGAAAATTTTGCAGAGATGCGGCAGTAATACGGCCATGCCTTTTTGGAGCAGTACCGGGTAGATTTGGTGGTGGTGGAAAATAACAATTCCTTGCAATTGTTTAAACAATTTCGGTTTAACCAATATGGCACCAGGTGCATTTATATCATTAGTAGGGCAATTTAAAGAGGGTCGTATAAAAAAATGAGGTGGAATAGGTTTCGGTACTCATGTCCTAGAATATGGGTTCAATTAAAAAAAAATCATAAATAGTGTATAAATATTTTTCTATAAAAAACCCAATTAAAAACACTAATCAAAGGGTACAAGCATTTTTCCGAAAATTAACTTCTTTTTAATTTAATAAATTTATTTTATGTATCTAATTATTTAATAAAAAAACTAACATTTATTTTTTTTTCAGCTCTTAGAATCATATTGATACTAATTGCGGTAGCCAGTGTTCTTCAATGTATTTCTTCAATTATGTTAATTTTCGGTGCTGAAGCAGTAAGTAACAGATTATTTTCT
>JAHBCN010020291.1:0-15283 GCA_019359885.1 Listronotus oregonensis
GGCGAGGCATGTTTCAAGAATGACCCAAATTTTATGAAACATTAACTATGCCCCAGCAGTTCCCCAAAAAACCTGGATACATTTTTCAAGCTAGACATATTTTTTCTTTTCTAACCCGTACATTCTACAGGGTTTCCGAAAAAAGTTCAGAAATCTTCCGAAAAAAAAAACCGTTAAGAGATTACCAAAGTTCATATAAACTTTTTTCGTAGAGGCTTTGTCTTCGGAGCTAATAAGATATAAAACTCTTCAAATTACTATCAAAAGAAGTCTTGTGAATTACTGATGGGACGGACTAGCTTATGTAAGAAAATAAGTCCTAACCTTATTAAAACTCTAATTTTTTAAACAAGTGTTAGATTAGAGGTTATTTGTCATTGGTTCCTTCTATTACTTAGAGACCAAAAACTTACACATAGATTTTTTTAATTTTAGGTCCTTCGGGGCATCTTACGGCGACGATGCTATAAGTAACTGTAGTGTAACTTGTATTTAAGTATAACTTTAAATTTCATGTTAAGGTTGCTTACACATATAATAAGAGGTAGAAACCTTCATTTTATTAATGTACACATCATCCTCTACCAACGAGCATTCGTGACCATATTGTACAAATGGGGCCCAAATACCTTAGAATTTGGGACAAGGTTCTTCGGAACAGTAACAGTTTATATGGCGTAGACATCCAATAAGAAAGGATTTTTCAGGATATAGTTCGGGTGGGACTTAGAAATTCCACGAGATTCTTTAGTGTGTATTTTGGCGCGTATCGGGATAAAATAAACTTCACACGAAGGAAGTCGCGGGCAAAAGCTAGTGTATCTGTATGTAAAAAAGGGGCAAATCGATAAAATGATTTGATAAACAAAACCTAACCTCAAAACACTTGTTTATTTGTTTATTCATTTGAATCTTCGAACAAGGACTATAAGTTTACAAAATTAGGTAAATACTTACGTCAAAGTGATCTTTACAAAAGTAAAGCTGAGTTGTGAGCAAAATTCCTGTTAAATCACGCCTTGCAAGCCTACGCCACATATCTCGTATTGTTTTTTCCTATGGCATGAATACCAAAAACTTATTAGAAGTTTTTATTGACGTGTTAGTACACAGAGAAACCGAACACCACCTATACGATTTCGAATTAATGTTTTAAACACGTAAAATAACTTGTAATTTAGAAGAGCGTTTGTGTTTGCACTTTGTTTACTCTAACGTGACGTCAAAATCGACGCCATTGGAGCGTTTTGGTGGGAATTTTAAACTTAAAATTTAAAACTCATTTTTTCAATATAAATCTTGATTTTTTTTCTGAAATATAATATTCAACATTAGTATATATTTCCAAATATGAGTCAACAGTTTTTAAAAAACCCCTTTCGCTTTATTTACACTGTTGGTTCCCTAATTTCAGGTCAGGTTAAATATGAACAGGAGGGATTTTCTCAATTCGTCGTGGGTTTTCGCCCGGAATGAAGTTTTTAACTAAAGTTTTAACTTTTTATTAAAACTATTATGTTTATGACAAAAGATAATTCCTCTTGTCATATTCAACCGAAAGTAACGTTTTTTCGAAAACGGGTTGGGATTAGCAACACGAATGAAGAGTATTTAATTTTTAGCAATAGTTAAAGGTTTGAAAAAAAACGTTGTCCAAAGTTGTTATCAATACAGGGCGTGAAAAAATTCCTCTGTTAGCAAGAGTGTACAGTTATATTTATTTTATTTTTTTAATGGAAATATTTTTTTTTTACTGTACTGACAGAAAAATCTTTCTTTAAAATAGATGTTGAGCTTGTATTGGACTACATATTTAGTTTTTCATGATCCTTTTATCCATTCATATAGTCTGTTACTGGTTACATAATTTTTAAATTTTTTCACCATAAAAACATACAAAGCCTATAACTAAATTGCAAAAATAAATGTGGCAATTCTGCGAAACATTTATGACTATGCAGGACAAATGCAGCATGTTTGATGACGGATGACGTTATATCGCAGAAATAAATCACACTTGCACATATCAAAGCTGTCAATCAATCGTCACGGTCATAATTTTAGTTGTGACTGGAATGCTATAACCTTAAATCTATTAAAATATTTACTTGATGACATACACATTTATTTTACAGTGCCTAAGCCAATAAAAATTTTGAATTAAACTAAAAAAATGTTGTTTTTTGATCCTAAAGTGACAGATGTAAAATAATAAAAAATTGCTCGATAGTAGTTTCCCCAGTTTTTTACAAATTAATTTTACTACAGTTGGTAGAAATATATTTTCTTACAAGGCACTCGAAGCAATACTCAGTATTAATAAAATTCACATGCATAAATTATTAAGTTAAATTTAATAGAATTAGCCGACTTTACTTTAAAAGTGTTAGACAATGTTATGGTTTCAACAACACTAAAAACCTTTAAGATGATACATCCATCAACATTTTTCCAGCAGACAAAGGGAATGCCACTGTAGTCATGGATACATTCACCTATGATGGAAAAATAGACCAAGTCCTTCAAAAAGGCAAATACAGATCTCTTGATCTAGATCCAACACCCTCAATAGAGAACAAAATTAAAAGGACTTTAAGAAAATACAAAAACTTTCTGACGGACGAAACTAAAACAACTCTAACACAACACGCAATTAAAACTACACTAATCAAACCAAAAGTTTGGCTACGATATGTTGACGATACTTTTATTGTCTTCGACCCTTTTCTTGACGTTTTAGTGAAACGAAATAATGAACATATGCAAATCTCGGAATACAGAAAACCTACCCTCACTGGACAATATTTACACTAGAATTCCAATCACTCTAACGAAACGAAGCAAGGAGTCATACGTACTCTATATAACCGTTCAGTGACCCTATGTAACAGTAAGGAATCCCTGCAAGCTGAAATAGGCAATAAAACGGCTACACTGGGAGATTGGTTAAGGAAAAAAATCCATAAATATCAAAATAAGACAAAAAACCCTAATTTGAATAAGACTGCACAGGACCAAATATTTATGACTATTTTGTACATTAAAGGAACATCAGAAAAAGATCCGCAGAATATCAAACAGGTATTATATTAAAACAGCATTTAAATCCCAAACCACTTTAAAAAGTACTCTTATTGAGACGAGATCGTCAACAATGTTCCAAAAAATGACTATATCTGCCAAATTCCCCCAAAATTAGAGCTAAAGATTACAAAAAAACATACGGAACGAGGTGAAACGTCAAAATCAGGGATTGCCGAACACGCATGGTCAAAACAACACCGCATACAAGGGTCGGATGCAAAAATTATTCATAAAGAAACCACTGAAAGAAAAGAAAATTTAAAAAGCTGAATAATTGCAACAACCAAAATGCATTAAAACCTAGTGTGCGAACTTGAATGAAAAGTGGTTCAAGCTTCGGTGACAAGGATAGTATATAAGTCGTAGCTTTTAAGAATAGTTTTTTAGTTATACACTTAAATTGGTTGAGATACACACTAACCGAAAGATTTTAGTGTTAGTCGACTTTAGTTACACAAACTAATAAAAAATAAGTTGTTAGTTATTTAATCTCTCAGTTTTTTACAAATTAATTTTACTACAGTTGGTAAAAATATATTTTTTGCAAGGTACTTAAAGCTGTTGTATCCAGTGTCAATAAAATTTACATGCATATATTGTTGTATTATTATTAAGAGTATAAGGTTAAATAAAATGCAATTAGCTGACTTTAGTTACACAAAATATTAAAAATAACTCGATAATAGGTCAATATCGCACTTTTCTACAAATTTATTTTACTCAAATTAGTAGAAAATGATAAAATAGGTAGTTAAACAAATAATAATACAATTGGTTAAGCAAGCAGATCAATTATAACTTTTCATTCCATGTATATTTTTTTGGCTGCATTTTAATACTTTATGTTTTTTCATTTTGTACTCATTCTGCTAAAGTACATGTTTTTGGATTAGATAATCCCTTTAATGAACTTTAAGTTAGTTGGGAATAATAAAATAAATAAATAAATAGAAAGTGTAGAAAACAATCAAATCTTTCAATTCCTTGATTAACCCTCTGACCAAGTAATTGAACAAGTCGCTGATCAATACCTTGGTATGAGTAAAATAGACGTAACTTTATATTTCAGTAAAGCTTATGCCAGAGCTCGACAGGCAACGTAAATATATGACTGAGGTGAATGATTGACGGCTTTGATGCATGCAAACTATGATTCATTTTTGTTACCTACTATCGAACGATTAGTATGTACACGCCTTGCAATGCTGCATATACAGGATAGTCCCTAACAAGGATGTTGAGGATGCAGATTTTTCCACTTCCGCGGATTTTTAAACGCCTCGCATCCTCGGATGCGGATCTTTTTTTTTTTTTAAATAAATGGGTACAGAAATAAAATAATTAAAAATAAAAGCAATATATTTAATAAAAAGCAATACTGCCACCTTCTTGGGATCAAGTCTGTTACTCAGAGATTCGTAAATTAAACCGGTGCTACTGAACAATTGTTCGCTTGGAACACTTAATAATCTAAATGTTTAAAGAGTTCATACGTTAACTGGAACTAAACATGTAATGATTGATTAAATGTTAATAAATGATACACAATAACAAACGCAAACGCAATCTTTGCTCCTATTGGTAATTTTTTTCTTGTAGAGAAATTTTTGCGACATCCGCATCCGCATGAAACTCCGCATAGATTTACTGCAGTATGTCCAAATTGATGCGAAATATTCCTGGTCTCTAATGGCATGAACGTCCAGTAATTGAGTATATTCAATTCACTTAATATAGGAATCCTAGTAGGTCATGGAAATTTGACAGATTACCCTTTGTGCAGTATGACGTGATGTTATAAGTTTTGCGTAGTTGTTTTTTATTTGAAGGTTACAATGTTTAAAGCATGATTGCCAGATTGTATACAAATTATTGCTATTTACGGTAATATTAAAGATTCGCTTTAACAGGAAATAGATAAACTAATGCAATGACAGGAAAATAGATAAATTATGTAGAAAATTGGATTTCCATTTGTTTCCCAATAAAAAAAAATGCTGGTAAACGAATAGCTTCGGATTTAGACGTAATTGCTGCCACAAACGCTTGTTTTAAAGAACTGGACATATCAACCCACATCGATGGCATAAAGGATTCTAATCACCAATAGAATAAATGTATTGAGCCACACGAAGATTATGAGAAACATAAGAATAGTTTTTAAACCCATATTTTCCTTTTTTGTACTTGGGCTAAAAACTTTTTATCCGATTTTCGTATATCAAAGACTAATTTTACTATCCAATGTGGCATCGACTAGTAATCTTCACATCATTCAGAAGTTCACATTTTCTTCTTGATACTTTTTGTTTATTTATACATTCTAAAACTCCACCGATTTTTGTTATAGGTGATTAGTATAAGGGGTGTAATGGGGATCTCAGGAACGGTTAGGGATACGAGGAAGTTTAAATTGGGGCAAAGTTGCGGATAGGGGAGCCCAATAATACACCATTGAAACACTAAAGTTACCTTTTGTACTTTTGGAAATATGGCGGAAAAACTGAAATTTTGCGATTTTCGTTTTTTTTTTTTTTACGAGTTTATTTCAAAAGGTAGAAAAAAATCTAAAAATACATTCTCATTGGAACCCTTTAAGTCATTTATTGACGAAGTCAAAAATATTTCGACGTTTCGTCTTGAACCATCATCAAATTTTTTTTTACGGCCCTCGATTGTTTATTGCATTTTTTGAAGAGTTTTAATCCCAATTGCAATGATGCAAACTTGATATTTTTCTAAATAAAATATATTTTTAAAGACGATTGACGACGCACATGATTTCTTATAGGGGCGTGCCATATTTGTTAAATAAATATTAAGTGTTATATATTTTAAAAATGGGAATAATAAGGGATCCAAAAAAATTCAATTAAAAATCCAGGGCCGTATTTAAAAAAATAAAGATGATGATAGTTTGTTTAACGAAAAAGGAACGTCGTAAGAAATTTTTAACTTAAACAGTACATAAAGCGCAAAATGTTCCAATAAGAATGTTTTATTAGAACTTTTCTAACTTTTAAAATAAACTAGTAAAAAAATAAAGATGAAAATCGAAAATTTCGGTTTTTTCGCCATATTTCCGAAAGTACAAAAGATAACTTCTATTTTTCAAGGGTGCATTATTGGGCTTCTCAATACGTAACTTTACCCCAGTTTAAACTTCTTCGTATCTCTTACCGTTTCCGACATCTTAATGATGAGTGTCAATTTGAAACACCCTGTATAAACTTTCTGGTGCGCAATTCATGTCTGTATATTTGGGTGATTTTTGGTGCAGTGCGCAATTCTTGCTCACAAGGATAGATAGCAGGTATACGGTGTGCAATCAACGATATATTATTTTCACCAAAGTTTATTTAAAAATTGATTTAAGAGCTGTTTTACGCCCCACTTCATTAACGTAATTGATTCACTAAACCACCCTCAATAATACATTCATACACCTATTTTTTTGTCCCCCAGTCGATAATAAAATTTTATGGAATAATAGTGTCATTATGTATTGTAAAAGCACGTAATGTGAGGGTAATTTATTATTTTTCGGCCTGAACACAATCGGATTATAATTATTCGTTCGGTTCTTTGTGTCTATGGTGCGAATCGCCGTTGCTGTAATGGGGAATCAATATCGACTGTATATTTTCAATAAAGTTTGCTTTGGTATGACAGCGGCGCACTACTAAATTTTTTACTAATAGACATTTAGAAGAGGTTTTTTCAACAGCTTTCTTATTTAATGGTATAGTCTGTCTCAAAGTATACCGTGTTAGCTCTTGCCTTCATTTATTTATTATACCTGCCGACAGCAAAGACTTTAATAATATAAAGATTTATAATTTATTGTTTATTTAGGTAAGTATAATCCTAAAATTACATTAAGAAATGAAATATATGCAAAGTTTTAATAAATTTATAACTGCATTATCTATAAATAATTACATTTTAAATCTAAATATCTAAATCTAATTCTGTTTCACTATCAGAGGCATCATTGAGATTAATTACAATAGGATTTATGTTGTTTTGGATAGAAATGTAAGAATCCTCAATTTTTATAATGTGCTGTAGTGAATTTTTCCAGCTCTCAACTGGTATGTTAGTAATTACATTTTTTATCAAATTTATAACACTGGGACTTAAAGTAGGTGTATTTTCTGCTCTGATTTTGATTTTACTTGATTCCACAAATGCTCTATGGGGTTAAACATACAGGAATACGGAGGAAGCAGTAAGACAGTATGCCCAGCCTGTTCAGCCAAATTAACACATACATATTGTTTTTTAATTGCATATGAATTTAGGACTTCCAAAAGATGCGTTTTTTTGTAACTGAATTTAAAATGAATATTGAATAGCGATACCATTACTACTTGTCTTTTGTCTATTTTGCGGTATTTAAATCCCATTTTACAAACAACTCTATGAAAGGTGGCACGGCTAATATTTATATTGGTTTCGTCATCGTCTAGCTCCTTTTTCAGTTTATCCAAGATAGGATTAACTCCGATTTTATAAAGACAATATATTTTCCTTCTTATTAGGTCCTGAACACTATTGTCTATACGGATTCTTCACTGATAATAATATCCCTTATCGATGATATTGATAATGACAAATGATTTCGACGCGACATAGTTATATTCTCGTAAAAAAACTTTTTCGAAACGCACAGTAAAAAGGGTTATTCAACACTGCCACTAAAATATTAGCTAAAATATTTATATACCTAATGGTTAATACTCAACAAATACCTGGCCCACCCCTGCCCTTATAAACAATGGGTTTACCCAATAACAAAACATAATAAAATCGTTAAAGGTTTATTGGGGTATAGACTATACATATACAGTGAGATTTGGAGGTTATCCTTAAACATTGACAGGGATAATTAGTATATGCTTGCTCAAATGGCATTGTCTTTAATAATGAAAGATTGCCTATTGAAAAGAGCCTGTGAAAGTCGTGACGGCAAAAGCCATACCTATCAAACAATTTTATCAACCAAAAGATTCCAGAAGTATTGCAAGCCTTGCGCAATGGTATAGGCGGTGGTCATTTCGGAGTTATAAAGACTCGTGAAAAGGTTCGAGAAAGGTTCAACTGGCTGGGAACATCGGCACGAGGATGTTAAAAACTGGTGCAGAATTTGTAAGGACTGCGCCTCCAGCAAGGGACCTAAAACTCGCATTCATGGCAAGATGAAGCAATACAATGTAGGAGCACCTTTTGAGAGAATTGCCATAGACATAGCAGGACCATTTCCCGTAAGTAAATCTGAGATTCGCTATGTCTAGGTAGCGATGGATTACTTCAGCACATGGCCGGAAGTCTACGCAATAACAAATCAAGAAGCTACCACTATTGCCGACGTGCTATTTTAACATTGGATTTGTCAATATGGAGTACCAAGAGAAATACATACTGATCATGGTAGAGACTTTGAATCCGATATTTTTAAGAACCTCTGTAATCTCCTGGGAATTCATAAAACCAGAACCACACCCCTTCATCCCCGATCAGATGGAATGGTCGAAATATTTAACAGAACTCTTGATAACTACCTAAAAATTAAAGTAAATGAACAACAAAGTAACTGGGACAACTGTATACAACCGTTTTTACTAGCTTATCGGTCCGCAGTTCACGAAGCAACTGGAGTGTCACGTGCAAAAGTAATTTTTGGAGCGGAGCTATGCCTTCCAGTTAAGTTACTTACTGGACGACCTTTACCAATGAAAAACCAATAGAATACTATGTACGTCAACTTAGTAAACGGCTGCAAGAAATACATGAAGGGGTTCGTAGTAAGCTACAAGCGAATATGAAGGTTGTACATCTAGAACGGTGTGCCGCTATCAAGATCGAGAAGATATTTGATCGAGACGTTCAAAACTTGGGAGGGGGCAATGTTACGGACTTTAGTTAGTGTTTATTTAATGGAAATGTAAAATGTTAGAATTATTTTATTTAGGTTAATAATTTATTTAAAATAGGTTACTTTAGTTTTTCCCATTTTCGACGGCCATTGCGGGTTTTCCTGAGGGCGCTGGAAATATCCATTTTACACTTTTCGGTAATTGTCTCAAAAGTTGCCTCCTCTCCGATTTTGACCAAATTTGGTATACGGGGGTTTTTGGGGCGCTGGTTACGAATCTGCAAAAAAAATTTTTCGGTAACGTTTTTTTTTTTTTTGAGATATTCATCATCAAACTTGGAAATCAAACTAACCTTATTTACACTATTCCTCCTTCTTTTTTTTTTTTTTTTTTTTAAATCTTGGGTCAGTCCACGAAGGCTCATGCCTAAGTACTAACGTACCGTGGGTGTCTTCAGTGTGGTGAGAGGGAGTTTGTTCACACGAGACTTAAATTTTTGGAGATTGGGAGGAGAAGGAAAAACCTCTGCGGGCAGCAGGTTCCATATCTTGACACTTAGGAATGAAGGAACGAAGAAAGCGGGAAGTTCGGGGCTCTCCAACTGAACTGTAAAAGGATGCATAAAGTTGCACTACGTGTTGCTCTGTTGGGATGCCAGAGAAGGAATAATACTGGCCAATTCCTCTGAGCAGAAGCCGTGAAAATACCTATAGAAGAGCGACAGATCCCCAACAGCTCAACGATGGGCAAGAAGAGGAAGCCTTTCTGTGAGCGTTGGATCATTAATAAGACAAACAGCTCTTTTTGAATGGAGTCAGAATGCTAAGTGTTGAGGGGACGCCATTCCCCAGACATGAGAACAATATTCCAAAGAGGGTCTGATTTGGGATACATACAGAGTGTACAGATTGGAAGAAGAGAAATATTTTCTGGCTCGAAAGAGGAATCCAATCTTTTTGAAGCTGCCGAAGCTATGGATAAAATGTGTTTGTGCCAGTTGAGGTTATTCCAAAAGTAACGCCGACTAGATTAAACGACTTTTGTTCTGCAGAACTGGCCGCTCATATGTAAGGGGTGAGCATTCGCGACTTTTCGCGACAGGCATGCTGTGTTTTTGAGGCATTAAACTGAACACGATTTTGGCGCCCCAATCCAAGATAAGTTTGAGGTCTTGTGAAAAGAGATATCTGCATTGACCTGCGCTTGTTTTCAAAATCAAGAATTACACGGTGGCTTAGAAATTGAATACTAGAGTGGAGGGTACTATCGTCAGCAAAACTATGAATGGGATTGATTGTGGAAGAGAGAAGATCGTTAATGTGTAGAAGAAACAGCGTGGGTGCCAGCACTGAGCCCTGGGGCACCCCTTAATTTGGTAGAAGCTGGAGGAATGACCATCTACACTAACTGATATACGTCGATTAGAGAAACTGGAAAGCCAAGAGCAAAGCTTAGGTGGAAGACCGTAAGAAGGAAGTTTGTTAAGAAGCCCATCATGCCAGACCTGATCGAAAGCTTTGGATATGTCAAAAGCAACGATCTGGGATTCACCAAGAAACTCAAGGGACTTGTTCCAGTTGTGTGAGACAAAGGAAAGAAGATCAGCTGTGGATCTACTGTGACGGAATCCATATTGTCTATCATGTAAGATCTTATGTTTTTCCAGATACTTTAAGATTTGGGAATTAATGAATTTTTCCATTACCTTGCAAACCACTGAAAGAAGAGATATAGATCAAAAGTTAGAAGGGAGACTTTTGGATCCTTTTTTGGGGACAGGTTGCACACGTGCAGCTTTCCAACTCTCCGGGAAAATGCCCGTGTCGTAAGAGATTCGAAAGAGGCGAGTTAAGATGGGTGCAAGCTGGGAGCACATTTTTTAAGACGATTGCTGGTATGCCATCCAGCCCAGACGATTTTTTAGTATTAAGAGAAGCTTGATCTGTTTGACTTTAAAAATTATATCGGACATTTTATGAGAAACAGGGACAAGTGTTGGAAGAGGAAGAAATAGGAGGATCAAGCGTAGAATTGGCAGCAAATTGTTGGCAAATAGTTCGGCTTTTCCTTTGGAGGTAGAACAATTCCATCTTCAGAAATTAGGGGTGGAAAAGAATTTGTGCAAAAGTTCTGACTAATATTTTTGGCAAAGGACCAAAAGCTTTACTGCCATTTGAGCAAGAGAGAACTTTATCTTTTATTCGATTTTAAAACGGTCTTTTGCATCTGAGATGGTCTGATTATACTGATTTCTTGCTATGATGCTAGCCTGTCGATTTTCGGGACTGGGGTTTTGAAGAAACTTTTGTGGGCTTGAAGTTTTAAAAGTCTGGCTTTGTCAGGATTTAGAAAACCACGGTTTGTGATTTAAAGTTATGGGGTTCTTTTTAGTGTGGGGAATATAGGTCTCAATGCCTAGTTGAATTGTTTCGGTAATTAGTTTACATATTTTGAAGGATCGTGAGTAGAAAAGCAGGTGGATTCCAAGGGTAGCTGGCAAAGAAATCTCTTAGACCATCCCAGTCGGCCGAATTGTAGTGCCAGACGGTTCGTGGCGGCATGCTTTCAGTTGCCTCAAAATGAGTGGATTATGATACGGTGACCAAACCATGGTCAGAGCGACCAAGGGGAGCAGTTACTAATGCTTGATAGAGTTCGAGGGTGGAAGTAAGAAAGATATCTAGGGGGTTAGAATTATGAGTGGGAACCCTAGGAAAGTAGGTTCCATAATTGTCCCCGTCTGACCATTCCTACAACGAGTTCTTTGATTTCCTTTCAAGAAAGATCGACAATATTATTTCCCAGTTTCCATTGGCCGAAGTAATCGTCCTCGGGGATTTTAATGTTCATAATAAGGATTGGCTAGGCTCCACAAAAACTGATACACAAGGCAGAGCAGCAGAAAATTTCGCAATCAGCAACTCGCTCACCAATCTAATATTGCACAGGATTCTTGATTTTTGCACTAAATTGGCACACAATATTTTACATACACTTTTAAAACTTGTTTTTATATTTATTTTGCACCTTTTTTCCATTTAATTGCAAATCTCCACTTTCACCCGCCCCAACGTGGCGGTAACCGTGTATACACTACGCTTTTTATAAACAAATATGGCTGCTGCCTTTGAACTTAAAAGTTCGCAATTTCATGGAAAAGAGTGTAAAATAAATAAAAATACAAGGTTTTAAAAGGTGTTTATAAAATATTGTGTGTCACTTTAGCGTAAAAATAAAGAATTGTGTACAAAAAGAAGAGGGAATATAGTGAAAAAAGGTTGGTTTTATTTTTAACTTTGATGATGAATATTTCGAAAACGAAACGTTGCCGAAATTTTTTAGATTCGTAATCAGCGCCCCAAAAAAACCCCGTATACCAAATTTGGTCAAAATCGGAGAGGAGGCAACTTTCGAGACAATTACCCACTTTTCTTACATCCGGTAGTAAAAGAATTTTTCCAGCTAAATCTAGACTTTTTTATTCTTTTCCACTTTACTATAAAAAGCGCGAAGGAAGTCCTCACGGGCCAGTTTTAGTTTTGCGTTTCGAAGAGATACGAAGTTGACAGAGAGTTAAAGGTTAAACAGTTGTCACAATTACGTTACGTTAAATTTTTGTTACCATACAAACGTTTGTGAATATGATTTGCAATAAAAAGGTGTAAAGCCAGGATCCGTGTTATTATACGGGGTGTCACGGAACAATATGTTTTATCCCATATTTAGCTTTTTTCTTACTCAGGCTGAAAACTTATCATCTCGTTCTTGTATCTATCGTATTTTACGCAAAACTGATATTTTCTTAAACCCAATCTATCCAAACTCATATATCACAAACTAAAGCTGTAGTTTATGCACGTTTGTGGCATTATATACCAAAGTACAGAAGAATTATTACCACTAAAATATGTAAAATGGCAGGTGAGAAAACGAGAAACTCATATGCAACTAACATAGATCGGCTTGATGCAGTTTCAGACTAGCTTACACACCCTGAGATGTGTGATTGATATTGTTATAAATTATCTGTGAAAGGTCGAACTGTTTAACCGCTTGTATACTTCTGCAAGCAATATAGGTTTTCAACTAACAAGTAGCGAGAAAAAAGCGTTTAAAATTAGTTTACTTTTTGTGTTTTAACTCAAAAGCCATGAAAATAAGTGCAATAAGTATTTGAGAAACATGCTAATAACTGGAGCAATCAAAACAACCGCAACAGCAGCCATGGAGTGTTTCTTGAACCTTTCACCACTTAACCTCATAATGATGGGAGAGGCAACAATGGGCTACTTCCGGCTGCAACACAAACCAACTGGTGTCTACGCTAGTTTGGGACATAACGACATAAAAAGTTAGGTTGGCAACAACATCCTGTACGTGAGAACAGACCAGATGATTCCCCAATACTCATTTAACAAAAACTTTAAGCTTAAAATTCCAGATCGAAGTGAGTGGAAGCAACCCGATCAGGCTTGAGGGCTTCGTGGACTGTCCCGAAATATAAAAAAAACATACTTGACAAACGACACTTTATAAAATACTCAGACAAACAACTCGAACTGTAATACTGTACAGGGTATACGGAAAGGTGTGGAAAATCTCTTGGATATGAAAAAAACACGTAAAAAAAATACTACATGTTTATATAAACCTTTTTCTTCGTTTTGGAAATATTGGGTCCCCGACTAACAGAGTAAATAAAGTAACGTTTTTTCGAAAACGGTTAGGAATAGCAATATGAATACCGGACAAGAACACAATATGTCTTCTGGTGTCCCCGTCTCCTGAAAAGTATGATGAGCAGACGATTAGATCCATCATGCCCTCCTCTCCCGGTCTAGTGATTTGAGTAGCTACCAGAACCTTGTTACTAACGGTCATATCCGCTTTCTGTTTAAAGCTAGGGAACCCTTTTCCCTATAAAAGCGGTTCTGTCCGCCTTCTGTTTGGATTCAGGGATCCCTTCCTAAGCACCTGTTTGTTTGGGATGGATTAGCCTTTCCCCGTAAAGCGGTTCTGTCCGCTTCCTGTTTGGAGCCAGGGAAGTAATAGCCCACTACATCAGAGCCCCGCATTACCGCAGTAAGGCTAGATACTCTGAAAGGTCGCCCTGTATCTCAGTGGTACCGTTCGAGACACCTGTTTATAGCACTGGATGTCATTCACTCATCAGCACGGTATGCTAACTTGTGTTCGTCCTAGCTTCGGATCCCGTTCCATACGCTAGCCAAAAGAGTTGCCGATAACCAGCAACTCTAGCGCATGTTTTAAAAGATCCCACTGGGCCCAACCACGACAACGACGTGCGAACACAACGGTGGTTTGAAGGGTTTTACTTCTCATTAAAATAAAATAGTATTCTTTTCACGTGTTTTTTTCATTTTTAGGATATTTTTCACACTTTCCCGGACACCCTGTATACACACCACCATTTGTGTTATGAATCTCATATATAACGTTCCTTAAATACTAGAAAAATAGTCATGCAAAAACGTCTTAGCTAAACGTATTTAGGCCTTACCTAATAACTTAATTGTAATTTAAATATTTAAAGAAAAAATAAAACAATGCCGTTAAATAAATTAGAGCTTAAAAAGAAAATAAAAATAAAGTTACATATCAACGTATCGATCCCGATAAGTCAGTCGAGTTCCGATTTAACAAATGGCCTTCGTTAGCGTGTTTTTAATATATATATATATATATATATATATATATATATATATATATATATATATATATATATATATATATATATATATATATATATATATATATATATATATATATATATATATATATATATATATATATATATATATATATATATTATATATTATAAAATATTTAAAAAATTTATTTATTTATATTTTCGTATTTTTATTTATTTTATTTCTTTAGTAAAAATACAAAACTATGCTGTAAAGTGGCGCCATCTATTATTTCCCTATTAAAGCAAATGATATAAAATCTAACTTTACACAGTAAAACGCAACAAAGTAAACGCAATACGAATATTTTAAATAATTTTAAATATTCTATGATAGTTTCGTTTAAAAACCATTAATTTTGCGCAAAAAAAAAAATACGACAATGAAAAAAAAACTGACTTCAGATTTGTTTTGCCCCAAAAAAATCTGGTATTGCAAAAAAAATAAAATTGGCGAGAGGCAAGAAAGTAAAAAAAATCCTTATTTTATTTGTGTCGTTTTAGCTGAATTTATAGTTTGACGTTACCGTTTCCGCTCGCCGATTAACGTTCGCAGTTAACAAATGAAACAACGGCTTTTTCTTTAATAAATTAATGTTTCTTTCTGTCA
>JAHBCN010020292.1:0-15209 GCA_019359885.1 Listronotus oregonensis
TTATTTTGCCTTTATTTTGGCAAAAAGTAACCATACAGCATTTATTAACCATCGTATTTCTACAACTTCAGCGCACTTGGATCCCCAAAAACAGTTTATAAATTGTTTAGAACAAAGGAATAAGTCACTCCAAAAACTAAAAAATTTCACACAAGCGGTCAAATAATGCCAAACAATGCGAAATACACTAAAATACACTAAACACGAAAGGAAAGACGGCGTCAATTGACGAAGTACGGAACTGGCCGGCGACGAATTCGTAAATAAAATCGGTCTGCCGGTCCGTTCTGCGCATGATCTAGGCCCTTAGAGATGACGACACCGGCGCACGGACACATTTTTTCGCCCATAAAATCTCACTTTTGAACCGCGCATCTGATACCCTTTACCGGTCCAAGTGCTAACGGCCTAGGATGATCGCGTTTTATTTAGCAATGGACTTCACATTGTTAAAAGTTAACAACGGTTTAGAATGTTTAACAAAATGTCAGATTTTGACAGGTTGCCTACTAAAATCATTTTTTTGTTAAACATTCTAAACCATTGTCAACTTTTAACAATTGCTAAGTCCATTGCTAAATTTAACAACGCGATCATCACTCGGCCGTAAGTCTCTATATTTTAGATTAAATTAAAATTTTACCTGGACTCCCGATTATCTAATAATACCAAACTTTGGCTTTATATTTTAAACTCTTATTTTGCTTTTTACCTATTTTAAACTCTAATCCTTGTTTTAATGATTGTAAATTTAAACTTTAAGATTACCATACTGAACGCTTTTTCCACAGATTGCAATAATTTATATTTTATTAGAATCTCCCAAGAATTAGCCATTGGCGCTATTGGTTTCTTTTTTAATTTTAGCGGCCTTAATTTATCGAACTAGTGGCTGAAGTAGCTATTTGGCCATTTCGATGGTTTAGAGTTACCCATTTATTTATTTTTATTAAAAAAAAATGAATATTTTCTGCGACCTTGCAATTATCAATCAGGTTTTTAAGTAAATGACTTTCAACATTAAATGTGTTACTTTTATAAAGTTTGGTAAATAGTTAACTACAAGCGAATAAAACACTACCCACTTAACGTGGCCAATACACATAGGATGTCCGCTAAACCAACTAGTGATTGAAGTAGCTATTTGTTGGCCATTTCGATGGTTGAGAGTAACCCATTTATTCATTAAAAAAAAATGAATACTTTTTGCAACCTTGCAATTATTCATCAGGTTTTTAAGAAAATGACTTTCAACAGAAAATGTATTACTTTTATAAAGTTTGGTAAATAAACTCCCGGACAAAAAAACGGCACCCTGGAATTTGCTAAGTTTGATACTTTATAACTTTTTTGTTTTTAATCCGATTTTTACAATTCTTTTGCCTTTTTATGGATAATTTAATTGGGAATGTGCTGAATTTTTTCAATGATGTTTGATAGGGCGCTATTATACCGGGTGAATCAATGTGTGTTTTTTTGACCTAAGTTTTAAACACCCTGTGGAGATATTGGGGCTGTTATTTTTAATACTGACAATTTTTTGATAAAGTTACATGTAGTCCTAAAATTTTCTTTTTTGACTCATTTCGTTATCTCTAGTTGTAGAAGAGATACGATGTTTTTAATAAAACTCTGTTTTTAAAGGCATTTTTATAGATACAATTAAATTGAAACAATACTAAAGTTAAAAAAAAATTAGTAACATGTATGACCTCCTCTAGCTTTAATAACTGCGCGCATTCTGCTAGGTAAGGAGTGAATAAGTGTGACGATTCTTTCTTGGGGAATTAAATTATATTCTTGGGAAAGTGCTATCCGTAGCTCTTGTAAAGTGTCTGGCTGCATAGGGCGATGACGAAGAGCTCTTTTCAACTGATCCCAAAAATGCAGGCCAGTCTAACCGTCGAATGCCAACCTCATCTAAATATTCATTTACCACCCGTGCAACATGTGGCCTAGCATTATCATGCATTAGTATAAATTGTTCACCGATTAAGGGAGCAAATTGAACTATTGCCTTGCATGCGTGCATTTAGTGCTCCATTATCCACAAATATGAGTTCAGTTCGTGCATCAGTCGAAAACCCGCCCACACCATAACGGAACCACCTTGATAAGATGTTAGCTCTATTATGGTGCATTCGACAAATCTTTCATTTGGTCTCCTATATACACGCTCACGACCATCCGGCGACCGAAGACACACCCTCGACTCGACTGTGAAGAGAACATTACTCCGTTCTCGTCGATGATGCCGAAGTAATTTTAGTTGTTTTGCCGGCCTACGTGAACAGAGTCCTTTGTTTAACCTCCTTTGAACCGTTTTGTCACTAATATTGACCCCACGTATCATTCGCAACTCCTTTTTAAAGTCACGGAAGTTGCCCTTCGGTTTCTTAAAGATCTTACCACAAGTCAGCTGCAGTCGTTTTTCTCTTTCTACCAGATCCTTGCCGTCTAGTAAAATTTCCTGTTTCCAAGTACCTATTCCAAGCATCTTGAACTGTGGCCCTTGGAAATCCCAACGTACGAGCTACATAACTTTTATTATGACCCTCCTCTGTTAGAGCAACAATTTTTGCTACGTCTGTTATAGTTAACACCATACTGACACCAATAACTATTACAACAATTTTCAGGACTGTCACTGTCTAATATTTATAACAATTAAATAAGTTGACTTGATTTAAAAATGACTTATGATCTAATAAAATATCGTAATTTGCAGAGTTTTATTAAAAACATCGTATCTCTTCTAAAACTAGAGATAACGAAATGAGTCAAAAAAAATGTTAGGACTACATGTAACTTTGTCAAAAAATTGTCAGTATTAAAAATAACAGCCCCAATATCTCCACAGGGTGTTTAAAACTTAGGTCAAAAAAAAACACATTGATTCACCCGGTATAATAGCGCCCTATCGAACATGACCCATCATTGAAAAAATTCAGCACATTCCCAATTAAATTATCTATAAAATGGCAAAAGAATTGTAAAAATCCGATTAAAAACAAAAAAGTTATAAAGTATCAAACTTAGCAAAAAATCCAGGGTGCCGGTTTCTTTTTGTTCGGGAGTTTAGTTAACTACACGCGAATAAAATACTACCCACTTAACGTGGCCAATACACATAGTATGTACGCTAAACCAATTGGTGACTTAAGTAGCTATTCGTTCATTTCGATGGTTGAGAGTTACCCATTTATTTATTTTTATCAAAAAAACAGAATTTAAATACTTTCTGCGACCTTGCAATTTTTTTTATCCGCCCATTGGCATATTTTATGAAAAAGGTAATTGTTACATTCTAAATATAAGTTTAAATAATGTAAAAACATTTTTAAAAGCCTGTAGTTCATAATTTTCACTGCAAATCATGTAAAGTGATTATCCGCTCACTTAACGTTCAACGTTCTACATATAAGCTCCCATAAATTTTTTAGAACTTCATAACAGGCATTCGCAATTTGTTACTTTGCCAGATGGAAAAATTTAAACGACTCAAATAAGCTTACCTAATGTTCTCAAGTGGAAAATTACATAGAGCTAGGGAAACATAAAACAAGGAAAAATAATTTAGTAACTTGACACTCTTAATATATGCAAGAAAAAGCAATAACTCATAAGTTGGAGAAGTTTAAGTTTTAGTTTTATTTTCAAAACATAGAAATATTAAAGACACTTGTTTAGTGTCAAAAAATAGCATTCTAATATAGAGCCCATTGTAAATCAACTGAGATTGACTAACGGCCGAGTGATGATCGCGTTGTTAAATTTAGCAATGGACTTAGCAGTTTAGAATGTTTAACAAAACGTCATTGTCAGTGTTATTCAATGATTTTAGTAGGCAACCTGTTAAAATCTGACATTTTGTTAAACATTCTAAACCGTTGTCAACTTAGCAAATTGTTAAAAGTTAACAACGGTTTAGAATGTTTAACAAAATTTCAGATTTAAACAGGTTGCCTACTAAAATCATTGAATAACAATGACAATGACGTTTTGTTAAACATTCTAAACTGCTAAGTCCATTGCTAAATTTAACAACGCGATCATCACTCGGCCGTAACATTATTTTATTTTAAATTAAAATTGTGAAAAAAATTAGGAGAGGTATTAAGATTTTTTTAAGTCTGAGTTCAGATGGCATCATCAGGGGCATTTATATTTTAATTTTAGAGCCACTGCATGTGTTATTAATAACACTATCGGTTGTAAGTGTTACTGCATAAATAATTTCGTATACTCCAATTTCCTTGCTGGAATCTTAAAAGAAAGTTCTGTATTTCGCTGCGTTTTTGTTTTATATAGGCTTAGGTACAATTATAACCATTTATCATCATAATATTTTGGTAAACCAAAAAAACTTACAACATTAAAGCCTAAAAGACAAAGCAGATAAATCAACCGCTAGCTGAATGTACTTATTAAGTCCCTCCAGTTTATTTAGAGGTCCTTTTAATAATTTTACCTTGCAAAATAAATAAAATACATATATTTTAATTTCTAACTTATCAGAGATAAGTTAGATAGTTATTTGAAACAGCAAGTAAAGATAAATATTATAATTTTTTAAAAATTGTTCAAAAACAAGAATCATTGTGGTTGACTTGCCTCCGAGACGTAGATAAACGTCTAATTTTTTTTTGAGGTTTTTCTTTTTTCTGTTTCAGGGAATCTGCTATTTTATAGGTGTCAATAGGATTGAGCACACTTAGCTATACATCCGGACTGTTCTGGCGAGTATCCAAGAAGATATTTTTAACCCATTAACGGCCAAAGGTGCGTCAACGAAACCTTTCTATATGATTTTTTTTTATAAGCAAAAGTAATATTTTCCTCTTCGTGTATTATTATTATATCTCCCAAGACTACAGAATATCTAAAAAATATTTTTTATTGTTGAAATTATTGTTTTTTTATATAAAAAAAGAGTTATGAATAAGCCGTAATTTGCAGATTTTTACTTTTGCTTACATTCCCATTTTTTTCCGTTACTAAATATGAACCACATATAATATTTTTATGCTAAATACAAATAAAATATATGTATGATTAGTACTCCAGATACTTAGATCAGTTCAATTTTGAAAATGTTTTCGAAATCCGTTTGTATTTGTAGCGGATGCGTATACGCACCTTTGGCCAGTAAAAGGTAAGACATTTTTTTACGAGTTGAGACAGGTCTCAAATATCGACGCCACGCTTCCGTTAGTTTACTTTTATCCGTGTTACAGTTTGTTTCGCTGTGATAAAGAGTTTTGCAAATTAGTTAGTCTAAGTGCATTGCTTGAAAGATTTTAGTTGGTTCTTTTCCTATTCATATTACTTTCTAAAAATGAGGTATGTTTTATTTATTTTTTCTATAGTTTGACGATATTATTTTTTTATTATTCAAACTGTTTTAGTGGGTTGTCAACGTACCAAATGAAAAGACCATTGACAACAAAAGAGCTTGTTGCTTTATTAGAAGGAGATTCAGATTGTCAAATAGCTGATTCTGTTGATGTCATTTACGTGCCGCCCGAGACAGATGAAGTTACGGACGAAGAAGATATTGACGAAAATATTCTCGGTGAGGAGAACCTGGAAACGGACATTGCGGGGACTTATGAAGTAGAACCAATTATAGGAAACGAAAGCAGGGGGGGAGGGGATATCGAGGAAATTCCTAACATAACACAAGAAAGTATTGACAGTGATGATTCCGAAGATGTACCTTTGAGTCAATTAGCTAAACGTGCTAGGACCGATTGTCAAGAAGGAAGGGCACTCAAATCTGTTGTTCCAAATTGGAAAATTACTGAAATACTCTCGTACAACACCGCTCCCCAGCTTAGTTCCGAGCGATATTTGGAGAATATCAAAGCCGAGCATGGTAATAAATCACCTTATGAAATATTTTCTTTATTTTTTGATAAAGAAGTAGTTGATAGTATTTTGAGTTTCACCTGTACTTACGCAGCTCAGAAAAACCATCATGATTTTGAAATTATGAATGCGATTTCAAAAGATTTATTGGCATTCTCATTTTGTCTGGGTATCATACTTTGCCGCAAGCTGATATGTACTGGTCAAAAGATGAAGATAAAGAAGAGTGGAAATAGATTCAGATCAATAAAACGATATATTCATCTAGCTGATAACTCAAAACTAAACAAAAGTGACAAGTTTGCAAAGCTAACACCGATTTTTGAAATTATAAACAAAAAGTGTACCCAGTTCGGTATATTTGCTGAAAATCTTTCTATTGATGAAGAAATGGTCCCATATTTTGGACGACACTCTTGCAAAATGTTTATTCGCGGGAAGCCAATTAGATTTGGATTCAAGCTTTGGTGTTTATGTTCTGACACTGGTTATTTATTCAAGTTCATTCCTTATGGTGGAAAAGAAGAAAACGCAGATCATACTATGGCATTAGGAACAAGGATTGTTATGGATCTTCTCTCAGTGGTAGAAAATCCGGGTCATCATAGAATATTTTTCGATAATTTCTTTACGTCTTATTCTCTTTTTGCTGCTCTAAAGGATACGCAACAGAAACAGTTAGAGAGAATCGTACAGCGAAATGTTCTATTGAAAATAGCAAAACTTTTGCCAAAAAAGAACGAGGTTCTTATAGTTGTGCTTTTGACTCCAATTTGCAAGTTTTAGTTGTGCGTTGGAACGACAATTCTGTTGTAACTGTAATGTCAAATACATGTCAAGTTTTACCGCTAACTCAAGCCAAACGATATAATCGAAAAGAGCGAAAAGATATTTTTCTACCTCAGCCTAATGTTATACACGAATATAATAAATACATGGGGGGCGTGGACCTTCATGACAACGGAATTGGAAATTACCGTATTCGAATTCGGGGCAAAAAATGGTGGTGGCCGTTATTTACAAATATGGTTGACAGCATGGTGATTGGTGGTTAACAGTTGGAAGATATATAGAATTGCTAATGACTGTCATATTTCTCAGATAGAATTTAGATCGCAACTAGTGCGTACCCTACTGAAATTTAGTGGACAAGAAGAAATTATCTATAATCCTTTGGATATTCCATCATCTTCTCACTCTTCCTATGGTCGCCCCTCTAGAACTGCCTTACCAAACGACACACGATTTGATAATATTGGGCATATTATTGTTAGAGATTTGAACAGCGCGAGAAAAAAATGTAGGTTCTGTAAAAGTAACACTATTTACCTGTGTAGAACATGTATGGTTCATCTGCATCCAGATTGTTTCGAAAATTTTCATAACAAATAATGGTTGTTTTCTTTCGTATTCCAATTTTTTAACAATATATTAAACATTATTTTCTTCATAGCATATTGTTTATAGACTTTTGTAACCAACTATATCTTTTACTGGTTTCGGCCAAAGGTGCGTATACGCACCTATGTATTTTGGCTTAAAAACCGGGAATAAAAATGTTTTAATGAAAAACTTTTCTTAATTAATGTATTTTAAGCAATATTCAATAGACATGTCCATAAGTAGAAGTTTTTTTATTGGGTTGGCCGTTAATGGGTTAAAACATACATGTGCGTATGTAATAAAAATCAAATTATTGAAACCTAGTTAGAAACCTAGCAGACATCCTAATTAGACAATCCACGTGTACTGCCGACTAGTTTTAAATTTTTTCAAGCCAAGATAATTTCATCATAAAAAAACCTTTGAATACCTAATATTAGACTTATAAAAAACAATAGTTTGCGCATTTTGTTGAAAACATTTTTTAATTGAATTTTTCTACCACTGATTTTTTTATAGGTTATACCTTATTTAAATTCATTTTTCAGTTAATTTTAAAGAAATTAGAGCTCCAGGATAGCATGTTTTATAAATGACGTGATAGCTTTATGTTAAAAAATTTTACCTATCTGCCCTCATTCAAACTTATTTAAATATAAAAAATCATGCTTTTTAAAGCGTTTTAACTTAATGGAAAAGAACAAAATTATTTTTATTTTTTAAATTTGACATCTGGATCTAAACGCATTTACAGTATTTTTTTAAAAGACTTTAAAGTTTTTGCCCTTTCTGTTAAATTAAAAGTTGTCCAAATGTCGTAATTTTAAATAAAATAAGCTTATTATTTTAGGTTTCAATGACACGCAAAATTATACATTATTACTTTTAGGTTTTATATTTTTTTTTAATCAGAAAAAATAAGTTTTTTGCATTCATGTGTAATATTCTGGTTTAACCGAAGTAATATTATACTTTTGCGGTTAAGCTATTTTCAATCAGCTGGATAATTAAAAAATAAGATAGGAAAAACCCCATATTTGTTTCGTTCTAATAACATAGCTTTGGCTTGGATAATCCTTTAAAGATAACAAAGTTCGAACAACTTTCGTCTTGATTTTAAACAGAATGAATGAAAAAACATTTTAGGGATATAGATTTAGATCATAAAGTTGTAAAACATGCAGAAAAGTGTAATAGATCATAAGGTTTAGGAAATATTGCGGTCGCTATTCCTTCTTACACTAATTTGTTTACTATCACCTATTAACAGCGGCCCCATTTTTAAGTCCAACGACCAGGGTGACAATAAATAATTTTTGTCTTAAACTTATTCTCATGCATATACCAAAGTACCATAAAATTGGTTTATCACACCTATAAAGACAAGTCATCTCAGTTATATATTTTAATGACGAAATTAAATTTAATATTTCTACAAATAAATACTTTGCTCAAATAATGACACTTCTAAGGTAAATTAAACATTTTAATAGGATCAAATTTAAAATAAGAGAGCATTTAATTGAAAAGTCCATACCGGTCTGTCTTAAAGTATGATACACCGTTTACCCTTTTTTATTAAAATTTTACATCTACTCTTAGTAATCAATATTTATTACCTATATTATTTTTTATTTATATCTCTTTGCTAATGAAAAACTGTTAAGGTTATGTTTATATCCTTTTAAGTTAAATCATTTTTAATGAAAAATCTTTTGCAGTTGCTTCTAGTAATTTGGTTATTGCTAGTTTTTTTGCAATTTGTTATTGTTAAAAAAGGTTTATGGTTAGATATTACTTTTGGTAATAAAGCTGCTATCATCAGGCCTATAAGAAAAATTCGCCGTCCTAATTAACTCTTAAATAATATTTTCTGGTATTTCATTTATTTTCGCCTAATCCTGTCAATAATCTCTAGGTATTGAAACCTTAAATTATTGCTTGGTACTATATAGACAATACGATACTACTACTAGGTTCAATAATATAAATAATACCACCTACAACAGGCACCCAATTTACATCTGGGCAATGTTATTTAGAAAGAAATATTCTCTAGTTTCTTAAACACCGAAGTTTCCCGATGGTCGTTTAACAACCTTTTGTTTTTACCAAATATTGCTAAACCTTGCTGAACTGCCAAAAAGCATTTTTTCAATGCAACAAAGACCATGGTATCTTTTTCTTCCATTATAAATAAAAATATCGTAATCGCTAGTTTATTAACATAAAAGTTCCGAAGAATTGGAAAGCTGCACGTGTGCAACCTGTCCCCAAAAAAGGATACAAAACTTTCCCTTCTAACTATAGACTTATATTTCTTCTTTCTGTTGTTTGCAAAGTAATGGATAAACTCATTAACTCCCAAATCTTAAAGTATTTGGAAAAACACAAAATCTTACATAATAGACAGTATGGATTCCGTCACAGAAGATCCACAGCTGATCTTTTTTCCTTTGTCTCACACAACTGGAACCAGTCCCTTGAGTTTCTTGGTGAATACCAGATCATTGCTCTTGACATATCCAAAGCTTTTGAGCAGGTCTGGCATGATGGGCTTCTTAACAAACTTCCTTCTTAGGGTCTTTCACCTAAGCTTTGCTCTTGGCTCTCCAGTTTCCTTTCTAATCGACGTATATCAGTTACTGTAGATGGTCATTCTTCCAGCTTCTCCCAAATTAATGCTGGGGTGCCCCAGAGCTCAGTGCTGGCACCCACGCTGTTTTTTCTACACATTAACAAACTTCTCTCTTTCACAATCAATCTCATTTATATTTTTGCTGACGATAGTACCCTTCCACTCTAGTATTCACTTTCTTAAGACACCATGTAAATTTGATATGGAAAACAAGCGCAGGTCAATGTCGATATATCTTTCACGGGACCTCAAACTTATCTTGGATTGGGGCGCCAAAAATCTTGTTCGTTCAGTTTAATGCCTCGAAAACACAGTCATGTTCGCTGTCTCGAAAAAAGTCTGTCAATGCTTATCCGTTACATATGACCGGCCAGGATCTGCAGAACAAAAAGTAGTTTAATCTTGGCGGCGTTACTTTTGAGAATAACCTCAACTGGCAAAAACACATAACATCCATAGCCTCGGCAGCTTTAAAAAGGCTTGGATTTCTCATTTGAGCCAGAAAGTATTTTTCTTCTTCAATCTGTAGAATATTGTCCCCTACAACCCTTAGCATTCTGGACTCCATATAAAGAAGAACCGTTCGTCTTATTAATGATCCCACGCTCTGCTTATCGTCGAGCTGTAGGGGATCTGTCGCTCCTCTATAGGTATTTTCACGGCTTCTGCTCAGAGGAGTCGGCCAGTATAATTCTTTCTCTGGCAGCTCCCAACAGAACAACACGTAGTGCAACTTTTATGCATCCTTTTACAGTTCAGTTAGAGAGGCCCCGATTCCTGATTTCTTCGTTCCTTCATCCCTAGAGTGTCAAGACTATGGAACCTGCTGCCCGTAGAAGTTTTTCCTTCTCCTCCCAATCTCCAAATATTTAAGTCCCGTGTGAACAAACTGCCTCTTACCTTACTTAAGACACCCACGTCCGTTAGTTTTTAGCATCAGCCTTCGTGGACTGTCCCAAGATTTAAAAAATGCAAAAAAAAACTCAATAACTACTCAAAACTTCTTTTGGATAGAGTATAACATGGTATTTTTTTCTATTAGTTAAATACCTGTGTAATGCAGTAATTTACATCTTACAACAGAACGTGAGCAGCTACATTTTAAAGGGTGACACACCAAATAACAAAACCATTTAGATGTTCGTTATTTATTGCCACAGGGTTCATACCTTTCCTAAATCCCTAAGACGGGTTTCAAGAGAATTTATAATGTTTCCCTCTTGCCTTTACTTCAGAAGCTGTATCGCTTTAGGCTTGTTTAAATCTCTAAAGAAATAACTCTTTTTGTAACAATAATAAATAAATCCTAAAATGTTAAAGAATAAACAAAATAATAGCTGCAATTTTAGTAAAAATATGCGTAGTTAACGGTTATGATTTTTTTTTTATTTTATATTTAACTAGGTGGGGTAAAAATTATGTAGTTGTCTTCTTTCAGTTTTTTAATTTGTCCAAGCTAAAATTTAAAAAAAAAATCTTTTGTGTAGTAAGGATCTAATGTCAACTATAAAATTAGGTGAGGGTTTTATGTAGTAAGAATCTAATGTCAACTATAAAATTGGGTGAGGGTTTGTTAAAAATTACTTAAAACTTATATAGTATTAAAACATTGTTTATAAATGGAAATTTAAATTAAATTGAACATTATTACGATATTTAAATTATTTAAATAAAATGTAATCAAAAATGATTACTACATTTTTAATATTCCTTATATTGGCTATACTGGATAATTTTCTTTAATGCAGTACAGTGATTTCATATCATGTATTCCAATGAAACTTGTTTTTTTATGTAACAGGAGTCAATAAGAAACACTCAGTCTCTATACCCCGGGACCAGACTGAAGCAGTCCCATTGTATAAAGATTCCTTTGGCGTGTGTTTGTTTATTTTAAAAATTATTAAATGTATATTAAATCCCTCTTCTGTCCGTTCTCTATGGCGTTTAAAAAATTGGTGTTTTTAAATAATTTTTTATACGATTTTACAAATCTAAAAATTTCTATTTTTAGAAATAGTTTTATATTAAAAATAAATGCCAATTATTTTAAATATCTTTAAACTTGTATTTTTAAATATTTATAATACAAATACATTAAAAAAAACTCTTAATAACACAAAATAACTCTTAATTCTATCGTATATATGGATTTAACTATTATGTAGTTTTATTTCTTAAATATTGAAAACTTTTTGTAAATTACAGAATAATTTAAGATCCGCAAAACCTAATTTTTGGATTTTACCCCGTTTACGGCAGTCATCATGAAATAAGGACGTCATTAAGATGGTAGGTTGTAATTTTAGCGTAAACAACCGGTAACACCCATTTTTAAATACTTTTAGCATAAGCATTTATTTTAGTTTGTTTTATTTGGGATACTCGCCTTACTAGTTTTTGAAAAATGGGACCCCTTCGGGCCAGGTCCCGGGGTATACGAGCTGAGTCTGTCCAGCCCTATTGACCCCTATGAACTTGCAGATCGCTTGCAACAAAAAAGAAGCAAAAGCTCAAAAAACCCAAAAATCACAAATATTAATCAACGTTTCGGTGGCAAGTCGGACACTGTTGTCAAGATAGAAACTAAAACAAAGAATTAAACTAAATTTTAAGAAAACTCGTAGGAAATTCTGAAAGCTTTTTTACTTTTTTATGACGTTTTGTCAAAATGACAAAAAATTAAACTAAATTTTAAGAAATTTAGATTAATTTTTTGTTTTAGTTTCTATCTTGACAACGGTGGCCGACTTGCTACGGAAACGTTGATTAAAATTTGTGACCTTTTTGGGTTTTTTGGGGGATTTTCTTTTTTTTTTTGTTGCAAGCGATTTGCAAGTTCATAGGGATCAATAGGGCTAAACCGGTCAGCTCGTATACCCGGGACCTAGACCGAAGAGGTCCCATTTTTCAAAAAGTAGTAAGGCGAGTATTCCAAATAAAACAAACTAAAACATAAATCCGCCACAAAACTATAGAACATATTTATAAGCATTTATCTTACTTTAACAAAATACTTTGGACTTTTCGGCCGAGTGATGATCGCGTTGTTAAATTTAGCAATGGACTTAGCAGTTTAGAATGTTTAACAAAACGTCATTGTCAGTGTTATTCAATGATTTTAGTAGGCAACTTGTCAAAATCTGACATTTTTTAAACATTCTAAACCGTTGTCAACTTAGCAAATTGTTAAAAGTTAACAACGGTTTAGAATTTTTTAATAAAATGTCAGATTTTAACAGGTTGCCTACTAAAATCATTGAATAACAATGACAATGACGTTTTGTTAAACATTCTAAACTGCTAAATTGCTAAATTATAAGCATTTATTTTACTTTAACAAAATACTTTGGACTTTTTCTCTACTAACAATGATATAAAAAGAAAAAAAAAACAATTTTTTTAAATATTTACATTCTTTACCAAAGAACATTTATTTTATAATGTGACAATTTAATTTGACTACAGTATTCAAAATGCTTTTTATACTAGCCATTTTGTGAAAATACTGTTTGTCATTAAAATAAATTGATCGTTTGGCTCTAGCATGAAACTAGACCGTAAAATTTCTTTATGAATATTAAACTATTAAATGACAATTTTATTGCCTTTGTGGTTCAAGATAAAATACATAAAATACCCATTCTACATTAAAGATAAACTTTTTATTTGGCAAATAAACGACATTTAAACTTTTTTTAAAAAAATATACAAAAAAAGATTTTTCCTTCAAACTGGCTTGCATATGATAGGCTTTTGGTTTAAAAAAATATACAAAATGTTTTTTTCTGGTTATTTAAAAAACTAATATGATGTCTTCAATTGCGGGTGCCGGGATTTTAGATGTTTAACTCATTTTAAACCCCAGTTCCGTCTGTTGGTGTTCATGTTTTTTATTAGTTTTTAATGAATTTTTTATATGAAATATTATATTACAATTAAACCGTTCTTAATTGATTGTTATTTGCCCATCTTATGTAATAAATATTTATATAAAAGTTATTTAATTTAAAAAGTATAATTTAGTTTAAAGAAAGTTTATAAGATTTATAACAAATATGTGTTTAAGGGGGTTAGGTTTATGCGGTGATATGAGTATTATAATTGTATTAAATTTAATTACATATTATTGTACAACTTGTGAAGTATGTCAGTAAAAAATTCCAATGAAAAATATTGATAAATAAGCCGGTGACGGTGAATCTCCAAAGGCGCCTTGAAAAAAAGTGGTTTTGCGGTAAACCTTATTACTCGTTACCGGATCATATGAAACAAATAAATTTATATGCAATTTTTTTTCCATTTTTGCGGCACTTCGAAGTGAGAAACGCGATTTTAGCTCAAAAAATCACGGTTAATTTGTTATTAAAAAATAGAAAAATGAAAAAAAATATCTTCCTGATTACCTTAAGAAATACATCACCTTTTAAATGCATATCAATTTTTTGTTTCAAATGATCCGGTAACGGGTTATAATGTTCACCGCAAAACCACTTTTTTCAAGGCGCCTCTGGAGATTCGCTGTCACCAGCTTATTTATCAATATTTTTTATTGAAATTTTTTTCTGACATACGTAAAAAGTTGTACAATAATATGTAATTAAATTTAATAAAATTATGTTACTCATATCGCCGCACAAAAATCACAAAAATATGCTTTTTTCACCTTTCAAATCTTACCCCCCCCCTTATATGCTTTCCTAATTTAATAGAAAAATTTAAAAGTAAAAAAAATTGTAATTTTTGGTAATTTTTAAAAGTGTTTGATAATTCTATGATTATAAAATTTAGAAATTTAAAAATTGTATTGATAGGTATTTTCTAAAAATGTTATAATTTTATAGCTTTTTCTGCATTATTACTGCTGTTTTAAATATCATTTATTAAATCCTGTATAAATCTTAAAATATCTGAAAGACTGAACTGCTTTATGCAATCTAATAAGTTTGATAAGTCATTAACCCGTTTTAATCTCGTGCTGGCATTCTCTAGGTCCAACTGCTGTTCCAGTTTGGTCGATCGCTCTCTCCCAAAGCCTGGAAGGGTAGTATTGTAGTCATGGTCTTCTGGAGTCGGTGGGTGTCGGCTCTTATAGTTGAAGTCACTTGCTCCGGCTCGTGTTGAGCTTGTTACCATGGATTTTGAGCTGGTTTCGGTGCTTTTACATATTTTTTTGTTGTTCTCTTGTATTTTTGAGAGTTTGTATAAATATACTGCGGTCCTGAAGGCCATCAGTTCATCAAAAGTTAATTCCAAACTAGTGGGGAGCTGATACAGGCCCTGGAAAAGTTGGCAACAAATTTAAAAAGCGGATAGG
>JAHBCN010020293.1:0-15319 GCA_019359885.1 Listronotus oregonensis
AAAATTTAAAAAAACTTTTATTTACAAAGCCTTGTTTATGACAATAATCTTCTTAAATCAAAAACCGGTAGAAGTTAAATGTTCAGAATATTAAAGCAGGTGATTTCTATATTTTTATATAAAAAAAAGTTATATAAAGACATTATGTAAACATATGTCGAAAAATATCTCTTTTTAAAATACAGGGTGCTAAATTTTATTATTATTATTTTTGGAATTATTATGTAATCGAATTGTCTTCATTTTCCCAAATTTCAAACGTTTACAATGTTTATTAGAAGGCATGTTTTAATGCAAATCAACATGTAATCGCTTTAGCAGGGGCGTAGAGGCGTATAATAATTAAAAAAAATATTAGGACGATACTGATATTTTTAATTTTGTAAATATTTTTGTAATTCCCATTTAATACCTGACATAAGATCTCTCTTCATATTTTTTAAGTTGCATCCCAGTTTGAGAGAAAACAGGTATTTTAATAAATATTTATTAAAAATAATGTTATAGAGCATATTAAGAAAAATGTATCATATACTTTATTATTACTAACAGAGGAAGGAAGTGGAAGCTTGCATCATGACAAAGATAATACTACTACGGATAAGATGAATCATTCAATGCTATATTTTTGATACCCCTAATGGACTTTGGCTAACGCGAACGAAAGTTAAACAGTGTTGCCGGCAGGCGTTTACTATTGGCGTGATGAAACGCGACTAGAAAATACACAATCCGTTTAGCCGCCCTTTCGCTACTTCGTGTTCCGAATAAAGTACAAGCGACAGACATTGGCAATGTCGCACATGGTTTCGTACCTCGTTTCACTGGGGCAGGGGTTACCGACCTATTTATTCGCATTTACGGAAGCATTGATATCTCCGAACTGATTCAAAACGCCCCATTTAAATGAACCATCTATCCGTTGTAGTATTATCTTTGATCATGACTAATCGCGGCCAATTTTCAGCACCTAATTTAGTTTTGATATGTTAATAATTATTGTTTACTGGGTTCTTCTATTTTATTATTTCCTTTTAAAACATTTTAGGTGTACATTTTATAATTTAATTTATGAACAATAATAAAATTACTTTTTTCTCGTAAGCTAAGCTGCAGCTAAAATAGAACTAAGAAAAATATTTTATTTGATATTAAATTGAGATTGCAAAAATATTTACAACAATAAAAATACCAGGGTCGGGCAACATTAAAAAAAAAAATAACATACTAGCGCTTACGCGCACGAAATTTTTATTTACACTAAAACATGCTTTATACACCATGTTAGTAAGACCTATGATAACATACGCATCACTGGTATGGTGAACAAAGATCCGACAAGAACTGCGATTACAGAACTGACCAAGGTACAGAGACTTGCTTGCTTAGTTATAACAAGAGCAATTAAAACAACCCTAACAGCAGCCATAAAGTGTCTCTAAGACCTTCCACCACTTTACCTCATAGTCATGGGAGAGGCAAAATGGGTACTTTCCACTGCAACAAAAACCAACTCGTGTCTACGCTAGTTTGGGACACAACGACATAAAAAGTCAGGTTGGCGACAACATCCTGGACCTGACAACAGGCCAGATGATTCCCAAATACTCATTTAACAAAAACTTTGAGGTAAAAATCCCAGATCGAAGTAAGTGGCAGCAACCCGATCTTCCCAGCACGGTTGGAGACATCATCTGGTATACAGATGGTTCCAAAACCAAGCAGGAAACTGGAGCGGGCGTGTACAGTGAAATGAGAAATTCACAATTCTCCATTCCACTAGGAACACATAGTTCTGTGTTTTAAACGAAAATATATGCGTTACTGCACTGTGGAAAAGAAAATAACAGGAGGGCTTATAAAAATACCGGATCTGCATAATAACAGACAGCCAGGCGTCACTAGAGGCACTAGCAAACCCCGAAGTAACATCCAAGCCTACATGGGAATACCAAAGAGACCTGACAGTCTTGGAAGAACGCAACAGAGTAACTCTTCTGTGGGTACCAGGACATTCGGGAATTGAAGGCAACGAAAAATCGGATGAGCTAGCGAGACAGGGATTGTCCACAACATACTTTGGACCATAACCTGCCCTTGGAGTGACCAAAATCACAGCACGAGGGCATACCAGGGAATAGATCCGAAACAAATACTAGGAATCCTGGGATAGCCTCAGTGGAATAAGACATGGAAAAGGCTTCATAACGGTCTCAATCAAAGGAACGAAGTAAGAACTACTCAGACAAAATAGGAAAAGACTTTGCATAACAGTAGAGCTGCTAACAGGGCACGATAACGTAAGACACCTACACAAGAACAGCTAACCATATCTTGTGCGAATGTGAAGCGTTGAATCACAGAAGACAGACATTATTTGGGCAACCGAAGATGAGTCCACAGGAATATATCAACCAAACAGTCTCGGGGTTATACAGACTTGTAGAAGGAACAAGACTTATGGGAAAATTGATATAAAAGATAATGGGAGACAAGGCACAAAAAGCCCAAGTGGCTGCGCTGCCTCCGGTAGCAAATCTAGACGGTTCCCAGGGACGAAGAACAAGAAGAAAACATGCTCTCTAATAAACACTGTAAATATTTAAGGTTTAAGAAATTCAAGACCTTTTGATTAAACTATATTTGCAAAAACAATCAACACTCTTACTTTGGAAAGGAGACATTTTTTGACATATATTTAAAAGAACTTTTTCTTTGTTTTTAATATTAGAAAAACATATTTGTAATATTTATTTTTAATGAGATTATTTAAAATCAACATATAAATTTACAGAATTGGAGCTGCTGTAAGAATCCACAAAATCCACTCCAAAATATCTACTTCGTAATATACACCAAAATATAATAAATACATACATGTGTAGCGACCCTTATTACCAGAAAAGCTTTGTAAGCTTTGGAAAAGCCTAAAATAAGCTCTTCGGATTATTCACGAGAATATACATATTTTATGTTTTGCTTTAGACTTATCTACTCTTTCTCTAACAACTTTAGCTTGTTTTCGATTTGTTTATTTTAATTTTTAATTATGCGATAAAATTAGTTTAATCCAAAGATAAACACACAAAATCTTAGACTTGATTTGTTTGTATAATCTTAACACATTTCTGCATGGTACTAAGTAAAATATTTAAACAAAGCTTAATTAAATTATAAAATTTATTTACATCGGGATAAATAAAGCATTAGATATAATGGAATGTCGCATTTTTGAATTCTAAAAAAAATTCTATACATTTTTGATGTACCATATTTTACATCAACACAAAATTGAACTATTTTTGATAATTATTTTAGATGCAAATCTTAAATATGCTGGTTTCATCATATTACCTAGTTAAAAACGAGTTTTACTTTGGACCTTTAATTATAACTTTACAAGTTTGGTCGTGGTCTAAATTTTTGGTAAAAAAAACTGCAACAACTCCATAATTTAGTTTAAACTTGCATTGATTAACTTCTTTATTTTATTGGAAACTAAAGTCTTTTTCTAGATATTTATGTTTTTAACATAGGTACCTAAATAAAAAAGATGTATCATATTAAATGCTGAAAATGTTTTTAGAACTTAATAATACAGGTCCACAAAAAATGAGTGGTGTATGCTGGCTGTCGATGTCGTACTAAATAAGAAATAATGGAGAAAAGGCGTAATTTCAGATATTAACGATTTTTTTTATTTAAAATGTCAATATCTTAAAAACTATATAAGATACACAAAATTTTATATGACATAAACTATGTATTTTTACAAGACCTTTAATTTAAGTTATATAACCTTTTTGTCCAAACGCAAGATGTTTCGAGTTATAATCAAAAAATCTAATTTTTAGAATTTTTACAAGGTACACCCCTGGAAAAAATTTAAAATTTTTTTTTTATTTTTGGATTTTTTGCAAATTTTAAGTAATATAAAATTAAATAATTTATAGTAAAAAACCTAAAATTATATTAATAGAAAAATAATTTATTTTCTTATTTTGGACTGAAATTTTTTGTCAAAACTACATTTTCGTTTATATCTGCTTTATTATTTATCCTACCAAAAATATTTATATAACTTTTAATATAGAAAATTAAGAAAGCTTTATTTTTTGTTTTATAAAATTTTTTGTATCTCTTATGGTTTTTTTTAGTCTAGGTCCAAACATTCCGTGGTAGCAGGTTTCTGCCAGTAAATGTACCATATCGGTTTTTGGGGTTTTACTTGATTTTTTGCTGTTTGAGCCCCAATTTTAACTTCAGATTCGTGTTCAGCGGAAAAAAATACGCCAGAAAATCTAAGTCCGACACCCAGCACACACACTACTGTTTTGTGGGGATCTTTTGTAATTAAAGGGTAAATTCAAAAAAGAAACAGTAACATAACTATTTTTTAGATAAAATACTAGTTAATTTATAGTCATCAGATGTTCTATTTATTTTATCAGCTGCAACTAAAAAAGTTCTTTCTTTGCTTTTGTTTATCGGTTTCTAAATTTCTTTATTTACCAGACTTTGCAGCTCTTTATGGATGAAATTTTAAGAAATCGTTATTCCTGCGACATACTGTTTTTATAAATTAAATTTTTTCCTTTTCGTCCCTGGAAATTATTTTATAAGCATTTATTATAGGGTTTAAATTACAAAAATAAATTAAGATGGTAAGGCATAACGCCTTCAGCATTTTTTTTTTTTAAAATAAAGAAGTAAATTTATTTGTTGTTATTTAAAACCCTATTATAAATGCTGATAAAATGACCTTTAGTGATGAAAAAGAAAAATCATAATTTATAAATACAGTATATCGCAAAAATAACAATTTTTTAAATGTTTCTTTATTTCTTTAAAATTTAGTATATACGCCTAAAAGTAAAATCTAAACAGTTCTCTCCATTAACTCTTTCTACATTTAAAAATCCTAATCTTATTTTTTAAAATTTCATATCACGCTTTTTAAATTTTTAGCATTATGGCAGTCATGTGACAAGTGTCAGAGTAACTACCCAAAACTATCTAAATGTCAAAATGGTCTTTTATCCGACATGCACAATTAATTAAACAAACAAAAATATATTAAAAAAAAAGTCTATTTCAAATTTTTTTACCTACTTGTACCCTGTCTATATGGCTGAACTTTGCCACATTTTTAATGTGTATATTTAGCACAAAAAAGAACAAACATATTTTTAAATAAAAATTGATTGTGGCCGTGTAGGGAATAAAAAAAACTTTGTATTTCGTGTAAAATTGTATTAATATTAATATCCTAGCAAAGCGCTTTCGGTAAAAACAATTATCAGTGATTTTCGTCAAGCAGGAGTTACAGCGTTTCATTATTTTTAAAGAAAAAAGGGGGATTTTATTACAGTTTTACTTTTTAATTTAATAATGTGATAGTTTGTCGATATCCTGTTTACATATGCACACTCCAAACACTGTAACTCCTGCTTGACGAATAGCACTGACGCACAGTGCTTCAAGTATATGGAATTGGCGGACCAAATCTGTAGTTTATAAAATCTTGCAAAAAATTTCTTTAAGATTACCAACATACCCAAATCGATAAGGAGAGTGACTGAACTGGTGTGTAATAATAACCCATCAACGACAGGACGCACAGCTAGTTAATTTCTAAAGATAAATATATTTTTTTGTCTAAATAAAACAAATTATTTTATGTAAATTTCGGTAAAAGATTTAGACATAATATAAGGGATTAAAATATGTAGATACTGGGGTAAAAGAATAATTAAAGCTTCAAAATAGAAACAATAATAATTATATTATTACAAAATTACAACAAATCACCAGGGTCTGAATCTGTTAAAACTTTCATTCGAGGTGTTTGAAACATTTAAAAATCTTTTAATATCTTTATTAACTTTTTTATGTTTTATTAATATACTCCTCTGTAAAGCGATGAAGGGATCAGACATGATAAGGAGATTCCTCATTAGAACCCTACAAGTATTTGTCAGACGATTTGCAGTGTGTTGCAGTCTATTTTTTCGAAATATCTCTAAAGCCTTTTCAGACAATTGGCCTATGGGCACGTCGAAAAAGGCAATTACTTCAATACCATGAACTAATAATTTATGCAGACTACTGGGTATGTAGTACCAATCTAGCAATAAAAAAGATAAATCGAGCCAATTTTTATGGTGGGAAATAAATTGTTTCAAAATTCATTGGCAGCTTTCCCATTCGTTTTTAGTTGAGACACACCCAAGCTCGTAAAATTTTTTGATAAGGGCATGAACCTCGACAGAGCTATTTTCTAAGTTAAAATTTTCTATTGAAAATTTCATGATTACTTCTTTCTTTCGCTCGGTAGGGGTGGAACGCCAAATGCCGAAAACATCGGCGTTTGTTTTCGAGTTTTCTAAAAAAATATAAAAATAAAAAAAATGCAAGTATATGATATCTTTTTTTATATACAGGGTGTCCCACGACGAACCGACGCGGTCGATTTCTCAAAAACTTAGCAACGGGAAATTTTGAAAATTTGGTGGTTTACTAATATCGATGTAGTTTTCGAAATAATTGACAATTTAAAATTTTGTATTGTAAGAGTGCTACACGGCTCTTTAATTTTGTTGTTAGTTGGCCGTGTCTTGTCTTCGCCGCGTCCTGCCGTCATGGCCCACTAATAACAAAATTAAAGAGCCGTATAGCACTTTTACAATACAAAATTTTAAATTGTCAATTATTTCGAAAACTATACATTTTCGGAATAGACCACTTAATACAAAGTTACCTTATTTTTTAATGCTTAATACGATAAAAATATAAAAGTAGGGGTTTCCATTTTAAAAATTGACTTTTTACGTTTTTTATCAGTTAATTTTTGTACTTAATTTTTAGTCACCCTGTATTAATTTACACCAAAAATATCCACTCAATATACAAAATTGGACCTTATTTCACAAGGAATTAAACTCAAATTAAATAATAGAGTACGCCGTATAGGAAAAATTTCTCCCTATTTTGGGGTCTGCAAACGTCATTTTTGACAGAAAATTCAAGATATGTCGAAAACGGTTAGACTTAGGTATAGCATATTATACACAAAATATATCTAGAATTTTGGGGAATTCAAAAATGTAATAATATATAGGGTGTTACATTAAAAATAAGGAAGTTAGCATCGACTTCCGGTGCAACCGGAAATGCCACCATCTTGAAAATATTTTTGTCAAGTTGCTCTCATGGATATTGGTAAACTACCAAATTTTCAAAATTTTCTCTTGCTAAGTTTTTGAGAAATCGACCGCGTCGGTTCGTCGTGGGACACCCTGTATATTTGGTTTAGGACAGTTTAATAAATATTTCTACTCCTTAATCTCAACAACGGTTTTAGCTTTTTTGAGAAAAGTCATTTTAAAATTGGGAAAAATTTAAATTTCGTGATACTTGTTTCAATTAAGATTTTATTTATTAAACTTTTCCTTTTTTTAGTATTAAATATATTGAACATACCTTGGCTCTTAGATTCCAGTTACCCTAAAAGGAATTAATTTCTAAAATTTAACCTTTATATGGCCTTATAAAAAAATGTAAACAGTTTAATATATGTATACCTCAGGAGTCTAAGAATTATTAGTTTACTAATCTCAATAGTAAATAGCTCGTAGAAAATATTTTTTTTATTTTTGATTTTTGATTTTTGTCCATTGAACGATGCACTGTGTGACGATGGATTTTACCGTAAGCGCTTTGCTGAAATATTAATTTTAAATAAAATTTTGCACGAAATACAAAGTTTCTTTATTCTTATACATATTTTTGTTGTTAAATATGGTATGGTATGTATGGTATTTTTACCACTACATTACAAACATATTTTTCAGATTATTTAAAAAGTAAATATAGCAATAAAAATGAGTAAGGATACACTGTTAACGTTAACGGTAATATTAACGTAAATCTTATTAAAATGCTTAATATCTCTATAACTACAAAGCAACAAAGTGACCGTAATTACCACTAAAAAATGAAAATCGAGTAATAAATCTGTCACTTTTAAAACCTTCCAAAGAATGTGTTGACATATTGATACCTTGTAAATATTTTAAAATTTAAATCTCTTTCTACTGTTAATTTATTTATGAAACCCAAAATGTTTTAAATTAGATGATTTCTCAAACATAATAGGAATAATTTAAACTCATCTGCATATTTTTTTGTTCCCGAAAGTATAATTCGATTAGGGGATGAGTTGTTTGCTTAAAATAAAAGTTAATTTTAGGAGGGTGTTAAATCAAGCTGTCATAATGTTTAAAAGTACCATTAATAAAAGCCATCTGGACTTGTAAGCGTTTAAAAAGTTATTAAGAAAATTTAAGGTATTTTATATAGACCCTTTGTTATGTTAAACCAACCATAAAAATATATCATTTTTATTTATTTTTAGTATAGGTTCTTTGTAATTTTCTATTTAAATTTTTATATCTGATTTGATTCTAAATTTATTTTGTAAACTTGGCCGCGTGAGTATGGCCAGCGAAGTGAGCAAATTTTCATGTCACGTGGTCTCGCAGAAGATAATCTGCTAATAGAACACGTGACATATGATGGATGGATAAAAAAAGGAACTGTTTAAACCAAAAAGAAAAAAAAATGTCAGTGACGAACTGGGCCTATGTACAGGGCCTTTGATTATATTTGCGTGGCCTTTATTTTTGAAGACCGAAAAAAATGTTTTATATGAAAATTGTAGGATTTTTTCCATATTATCTTTTGAAATTATCAGTAAAAAAATATCGCAATAAAAAATGGAAAATATAGGATAACTTAATTTCCTTTTTTAAATGAATAACTCCATAACTGCCAACACAAGATATTTTTTCTTCTTGACTTTAAAACAGCCACATGAATGATGATATTTGGGAATAACCACTTTTATATATTCTTTAGAAGCAAATAAAGAATAATTGTAATAAAATACTCATATTATACTCCAAAGCCACAGCAATAAATTGTTGTAAGTAAGTAACTGGTGGTAGTTTTCTCTGAACCAATAATGTTTATTTTAGATTTTTTAAAACATTCTGCTAAAGTGGAAAAAACTAACTTGGTAAATAGAATTTTATTTTAAAAACTCTTTTTTTTTTTTTTTTTTGAGGGGTAAAAACTCTAAAGACGTCCAGCATGGTGTCTCACAGTTAATCAGTGTGGGATTCGATCTCATAGGAGTCGCCTACCCACTAAAAACTTCCCCTGAGGCTACACTATCTCCACCTCCCCAGAACCGCTCTCGCATTTACTTCAGATGGGAGAAGCTGCCCAAGAGTTTCCATCTCCCATAATGGTTTTACTCCTCTCTTCCCTTTGTTTCGATTATTTCAACTACTTGGTATGCATGATCCGCGTTTGTTCTATAGGTTAGACTGCCTCATCATGCCTCCCGGGGCAGCGTTAAATTCCTCCTGCTTACTGCTCTGTATGTTTTCTTTACTTCCATCTAGGACACAGAGTGCTCGCGTCATCACTTTGCAGTAGATGCAGTGTTCGTGAGTTGTAAAATTTGTTGTGCTTAAATAGAGTACTGGCGAAAACTTCCGTGTCCAGAGAGCGCCTGCGTTAAGAAATGAATCTACCTCCATATTTTCTGTTGAGCCAAGTTTCGACAGATGCTGTGAGAATTTAGGTTCAAGTCCATCTCCTTAGGCTCTTGTTGATTATCTGGGACTTCTTGCCATCATCATATACTGACAATGGGCACTGCAAGCTGCATTGCTACTCCCTCCAATTAAGCCTCCCCCCATTGTGAGATTTAATAGAGTGTCTGTGAAGAACTGACCCAAGAGACCATTCCCAGGCGCTATACATTCGGATGTCATTGGTGTTGAGTTCTGCCAAGTTTTTGAGTGCGCCCTACCATCTGTGAATGATGCCAGACAGGCGCTCGCGCGTGATAATTGGGAATGAATTACCCCTGAGAGGCTCTTCTTTCGAGGCTCTAGGGTCCTCCAAAGCAGACATTTGGCATTAAAAATGTGGAGAGCGCCGTCGTTATTTTTTCGGGCTTTTAGTAATTTATGCAAGTCATATAGGCTGCTCGTTAAAGGCTGATTTAGTGTCGTAAGCCATACCCAAGATATTTCTTTATGGCTTTGTTTTTATCTTTACCAGGCTGCCTCTGTATTACTTTAAAAAAAGTGATAGGGTTATCTTCTTCGTGTGCCAAGGAGGACTGCCTCTGTTTTCTCTGCGCGCATGAGCTGCAGCTGGGTCTTGCCTCCATCCAGCCTCAAGGGTCCGTGGCCACGTGTGTCTGTTTTATAGCCATTATTGTTACCTTTACAAACACGACCAATGCCACATTATCATGAATCCGAAGCGTCAAGTTTCACCCTGGTAGCTCCAATGCAAATAGATCACTATAGAGCACGTTCCACAGGGTAGAATCAGCATGACCCGGGTGGCACCCACTGCTTATTTGGAGTGGTGGTTAATGTCTGAGACTACCTAAGAATCAGGGTCTCTCTCTGATAAGAGGCTATCAGGTTTATTAAGTGTTCGTCTATTTTCTTTTTTCAGCTCTTCATGAGATTCTTGCACAGATGAAGCACTGTTAAAATCAGCCTGACATCTAGGTGACTACCAGGTATAGCCTCCCAAGTAAGATGGGAGTACGCCAAAGCGTGCCATTGGCAATCCTCACACTTTTAATTGCATCGACCGTTTGTCTCCCTTCTCTAACCAATGCTTTATCCGCCAGGCCCCTGTCTCTTTAGCCCTGTTTGGTTTCTACTGCTGACTGGGCTGCCTGTAAGATTTTCCTTCAATGTGTCCAGTAGACAGGATAGGTCTATAGGAACCTGGCTTTCAAGTGGCGATTGCTCTTCTAACAGTACTTAGTTTTGATCGCTCAGATTACGGAGTTGCATTCTGTGCCAGTTCGTTGTATATTGATAACATGAACATTGGACATTACAAAGCTGTGTGGTTTGAATTTGCAGGAGGGATATTTCCTGGTCCTGATTTCTTACTTATCCCTTTTATCTTGTCGCATGGCTGATTTTGTATTGTAAAGTCAAATTCAGCACAGCACTTAGGAGTCCATCTCATAGGTCACATATTTGGGAAGTAGATATTTAATGACCCTCTCCATCGTTTTCATGGGTCTCCATCATATTTTTGTGGGGGACCTGTCATTCCTTTCATGACAATTTTGTAGCTGTCCCCCCAACACTTCTCCTGTCTAGGTGGCTGCAGGCTGTAACCTTCCTATGTTTTTTTTGCAGCTTTTAATTTTGTCCCTTGACTTTTTTCGCTTCCCTGTAATCCTCTCTCAGAGAGTTGTTCCATTAGTCTCCTGGGTTCCTGTAGGCGCCTTCTGCATATTCTGCCTGATTAGATTGCATTCTCGTGGCTCTCGGCAATATCTGTTCCAATTCAATTACATTGGCTTTCTCTTGCGTTACTTTTCCTTTCGAAAGTATCGGTCATATAGTATCAGTTATTTCGAGATAAATAGGTCCAGATGGCACTCCCTTTCTTAACTTTCCATCGCTTGTCTAATTTAGCTTTGTCAAGTTTCTACCTGCCATCCTTGTATATTTTTCATTTTATCCAGTTAGATGTTTGTTTCTGTCAATTAACTCGAAGGTTATGAAGCCAGAATTCGCGCTGGAGGATTCGTTATTATACTTTCCACGTTGCGATATCCCCGCTAAGCCATTGGTAGCCATTGTTACGTCGAGGATAGAGAGTAATTTTTTCGCTGAACAGTCGGCTTGCTGCCTTTGGATTTGCTATTACTAGATCATTTTCTGGCAGCCCATTCTGTTATTATATGTCCTCTTCTGTCACTAAAAATAGCACCCCACTCTGGAGATTTCTGCTGAGATCTCCGCATATAAGTGCTTTTCGGTTTTACTCTTAGATGGTTTCTCGTATTTCATTTAGAATTTCTTCTAGATCATTTATACCTTTATTAGGGATGCATAGCAGCTGTAAAAAGTGCACGTGTTGTGTGACGACAAATGAAAATCCATCGCCTTTTCCTTTTTAAAAAACCTAGATCCCCGCTGCATAAACTAGCTATTTCCATACATACTTTGGTCGGCCCCTTGATGCTTTGTTCAGGAAGATTTAAAGGGATGATAAATTTAAAAGGGGATAAAATTTGTAAAATTTTAAGGTTAAATGAATTTTATCATCAGTTTTATTAAGTTTAGATGCCGCATCCGAGATTGATATTTGGATTTTCTAAATTATTATAAAAGAGTTAGTGCTAGCCCAAATAGAAAAGTATAATAATAATATATTATAATATAACTTTTTTTTTATTTCGTGCTGCAGTCCTTTCCTTCATTTCCAAAGTTTTTTTGTTCAATAAACTTTCTTAATTTTTGTATTTAAAATTTAAAAGAAAAAAGAACCGCAAAAAAAAAAAACAAAACCTTTTTAAAATCCAACCCCAAAAAATTTACTTTTAATAGTTAAAATGATAAATTTCAACTTTTACAATATCAATATCAAATTTTTTAAAAATTTTATTTTTTTCCCTTAGTTTTTTGTTACTAATATGATTTTTTTCTTCAATTTATTTATTTTTTAACTTTAAATATCTCAAAAATAGTTCATCCAAATATCATATATCATATATACCAAATGTATATATATTTGAAATCAGAGAAAAAAGATCTTTCGTTGTAGCGCATAATCTACAGGGTGTTTCATTTAAAAAGTTGAATTTGCCTATATTTTTCCTTTTTTTATTTCGATATTTTTTTACTGATAATTTTAAAAGATAATATGGAAAAAAACCTACAATTTTTATATAAAACAGTTTTTCTGTCTTCAAAAATGAAGGCCTCAGAAGCCACGTAAATATAATCAAAGACTTGTACGTTGAAATACGCAACTAGTCACGAATTTCACTTGGCGCGATATGAGTTTCAATTTCAGAAAATTTGGTAGTTGAATTAAAAAAATTACCCCATCAATGGACTTTGTCGAGTTAGAACATCTCTTCTAGTCAGATTATCAAAGTTAAGCAACTCAGAGCGTGGTTAGTAGTTAGTTTGTGGTTCAAATTTTACGTCAAACTGTAGATCCCGACTAAATGAAATTATTTAGGGCTATCAAAAGTCCTCATTGGACATGCACCAAGATGGGATCGCTTTGGTCCTGGTCTTGGGGTACAGACAGAAACTATTGACCCCTATAAACTGACAGATCACCTGAAATAAAAAAGACTCTAAAAATCCAAACCCTTATCTACGTTTCGGTAGCAAATTGACAACTGTTTTTAAGATAAAATTAATCTAAATAATTTTGACTGAAAAATTAATATTATTTAACATGAACATTATCTTAATTTTAATATGAAAATTCAAAATATGAATTAATGTCGCAAACTACAAATAATTCTGATATAATAAATGAAAAATCTGTCAATTATCATTTGATAATAACCACAAAATTAACTGACATGCTTCTAGTATGTTCGCTAGTTGTTTAGATATTTGTGTAGTCTAAATATCAGTCAATTTCTTAACTATACTGGGTTTCCTTTGCTTAATGCTGAGGTAATTTTAGGAAAACCTTAAATTAATTAACTTAACACCCGGCTTATTTTTAAAAATAATAAATATACCAGTAATTAGTAATTCTACTGAATTTAAATACCTGTTGAAAAACCTAATCAAGAAACTGGTGTTCGTTGACGGTGTCTAAAAATATTTTTTAAAATGCCAAACCTAACTTTGGATCAAAAAGTATTAATTATTCATTATATGAGCAGAGAGGTTGGCCAGTGGCAGAAGAGCTTAACATCCTTCCATTTTGTTAAAAAAAATGGCAGGAAACACTCATTTCAGAGAAGAGCTGGAAGTGGTCGCTCCAAAATATCGAATCAAGAACAAGACAATAATTTAGTTAATGTTTTGAGAAACTAACCATTTAAATTTGTAGTTACAGCAAAAACGGAAAGCAATTTCCCAGCATCGCATCGGTTAGAACGGCACGGCGAAGAATAAGGCAAATATCCGAATTGCGCTGCCACCCGGCAGCCTTAAAACCATTTTTAACAAATGCAAATAAAGAATACGCATTGGATTTGCTCTATAATTTTACTTGAAACCTTTGATTTTTTGGGAAAATATAATATTCACTGATGAAAAAGTGTTTCAGTCGTGCTACAATGGGATACTTAAGATATACAGGCCTCAAGGAACACGATTTGATGAAAAATATACCCAAAAGGACAGAAGTAGTGGGCGATTTTTGGTAAATGTTTGGGGGTGGCTGAGTGCACAAGGACTTGCTGTATGTTTTCTTATCGAAGAAGGGTTCAATGCGGAGGTATATATAGATCTACTACAGAGAATATCTTGCTTCCTTCTTCACAGATCATTCGGACATCGGCCGGCAAGTCGATGAATGGATGGAAGAGCAGCGTATCAGGGTTTTACCGTGGCCCGCACGTAGTCCGGATTTAAATGTTATGGAAAATGTTTGGGGCTTATAAGTTTAAAAAATAAATAGGGAAAATGAGTTTAGGCCGCAAAATGTAAACGACCTTAAGGATAAACTTTTAGAGGCGTGTAATGAGTACGAGGAAATCCGGACTAAGCCCGGGCTTTGGTCCATTTATTGCCTGAAAAGCTGAACTCTGTCTTAGAAAAAAACGGGACCGCAATAAAATACTAAATTTGTTTGAAAGGATTTTTAAGTTTATTTAAATTTATTAAATTCTTAATTAATTTATTAATTTATTAGTTTTTATCAAATATAAATATTTTCTTTTACCTTTTGCTTTATTTATAGTAATTAAAAGTTAAACAAGTTAAAAAAGAGCGATTTACAAAAATTGGCAGAAAAGTCAAAATTTGACAAATTTTTTTGCCCAAGATTTAGTGGCCGTCGTTTTACATGAAATTAATGTTTCGTTAAAGTAATAATTCAAATAAGTTTTGTTAATATCGATAATGACATAAAAAATAGCAGTTGAATAGCAGTCTTGTGGGCACCTGGTATGTTTTTAATTATTAGGCTAAAATAAAGAAACGATCTTTCAAAAAAATTAAAAAATAAAACCCATATGCTTTTTCAATATATTTAAAAGAAAGGGGTCTATTTATATTTTGACTAATCGCTCTGAAACATCAAGGCAGATGTCTAAGATAATTGAGCCGTTAATATTGTTTCTCATTTTCTCAGGCCGCTTGTCCGGAAATAGGTTTTAATTTGATTAGACTTGATGCTTTTTAAATTCCTTTTTATTTTATTTGATGAAACTTGTGTGACTGTTTTGTTAAATGGTTTTATTATGTTTTTGGCTTAGTGTTCGGGAAAAGGTTTT